>JAVYIG010011521.1:0-60171 GCA_035222895.1 Strongylocentrotus droebachiensis | reverse complement strand
GGCTGGTGCTGCCCTCTATGGCCAAATACCGTATAGTTGCGGTAGCGAGAACTAATCCAGATTATCATGCATTGCGCATGCTCTCATTCGCTAATTTGCATATTATGACCTCTCACCGAAATTACCATATCCCCGCGCATTAGTATCTTCATTAATAATTTCTACCTGTATATAAATGTTGTCAGCAAACCATGTCACAAACCGTCATAAAAGAGGGAGGAGCTTTCTTGGCGGCCATGTTGAGATATGATCTTTCATACTAACAGGCGGTAAAGAGCGAAGTGCCAAATGTTTTAATTGGATCAGTTTTGCATCATAATTGTTTGGACATTTCTGAAAATGGACGACGGATTTAACATGCAACTGAAATAACCATGACGTCTGAAAAATTGAGTCAACCGCCTGCAAACGCGAGGAGACTTCAATTTTCTAAAGTGTATCTCGTACTAATCATTTTTCAATTTTCTTGATGACGGCGGTTTTTCATGTACGGAGTAGAAGATACATTCGTTGTATACCAAAAGGGTTAGTATATTCAAGTTCAAGTTCATTCTTTATTCGTTTTTCAGTTTAAAAACATACAACCATGTTTAAAAATCATTTCGAGGTAAAATACACCGTACATCAAATGAATTAATTTACAATACAAAGAATAAAAGGGCCATTATTAAAAGCCTATTGAGGTTTGACTGGTTGATGGTCTCGAGAAATATCAAGTTTTAACATTAAAATGTCGGCAGTAAAACAAAGGTTTTGGGGTATTGAATTAGAAATCGATAACCTATTGATGAGATGATAACAGGTATAAGTTCAGCTTCTTGTAAATGAATTTAAAAACGGTATTTTTCTTGACGAGTTGGGCAAGAAATTCCATACAACGCTTCCAAAATGGAAATTTATTTGTTTACATGTATTGTATTGTATTTATTGAACTTCATGATGTACGTCAATAATCTTTGTAAAAACATAATAAATCAATTTACAATGCAATTTATTAACAAATCAAAATTCTGTTTGTAAACATATAAATCAATTGCAGTGTAGCATACCAGAAGGAGAATTTTATACAGTAATAACATGACACATGATGCACAAAGTAAATAATACAATGTACCATAATACATCCGAAGATTTAGATATATAAAACCTACTATATCTATTTTCTAAATAAATTATAACTAATGCTATAGAAAATAGGCAAATGAGGTACATGGAATGCAATATACAGTGCGTCCCAGAAAAAACGAAACCGAGAGTTATCGATGTTTTATCATAACTTAATCACAATTATAATTAATAAATGACACATATTTGGAAAGCTTAGATCCTCTTCTTCATTTGAAGCAACTCATATGATTCATATCTCACGCATAAGTGATTAAAAGCAATTTAAAGAGAGGAAACCAAAAGTCATTTGGCGGACGGTATCTGAATTTCAAGGAGGAAATCATATTTCTAGAAAGTTCAATTTCTTCTCTTTCATTATGACACCTCAATCAGGTAAAATGAGCCAGGAATAACAACGTTCTGTTTGTTTAAAGTAATGCTTGCATTTCCATAATTTGATCAAACGAGTTCGTTTTCACTGGCTGCCTGCTGTAGCAAATAACAAAGTTGACGAAAGACTTAACTCCGTTTCGTTGAAGATCAGCCATGCATCAAGTCTTTCGTCTTCTTTGTGCATGGCTGATCGCACTGTATAATCGTTTCGCCTAAAATAAATGAAGTAATGGTACCTATACATAAATGTATATGTGACCTACTGTAAAATTAAACCCAAAACGTAACATTGTAAATGTTTTGCATATTACATATTTGCAAAGCTTAGATCCTCCTCTTACAAATATGTGTCATTTATTAATTATAATTGTGATTAAGTTAAAAATAAAACGTCGATAATTCTCGGTTTCGTTTTTCTAGGTCGCACTGTATTTCTTTTATGTATTCGAACTAATGTATTGAACGACAATGACCCCACCTCAAGGCAAAACATTTACAATGTTATGTTTTTGGTTTAATTTGGAAACGATTATATATTGCATTCCATGTACCTCATTTGCCTATTTTCTATAGCATTAGTTATAATTTATTTAGAAAATAAATATAGTAGGTACAGTAGATATAGAGGAGGATCTAAGCTTTACAAATATGTGTCATTTATTGATTATAATTGTGATTAAATTATGATAAAATATCGATAATTCTCGGTTTCGTTTTTTTTGTTGGTCGCACTGTATAGAGAAAATAATAGGATTGTATACTTATATTTTAGACCGGTTTCTTATCTTTTGACAGGGTAGCCCATTCACCAATAAGTACTTCCATGGAGCCCTGAATAAACATGAACATATTGAAATCAAAAAGCATAACGTTTAAACAGAACAGTTACAAAATAATACTCGTTTGCTAAATAAACATATATCATTAACCTAGTTGTGTAGTTCAACAGTAATGTCAATAGGAAAATATTGATTAAATCGCAATTATGTGAATAAGTCATGTTAATATTACAGAATATGCACGTAGTGTATTTAATTAGGTTTGTTAATTTCATTCGTAAAATGTCATTATGCTGTATGAACCTCATATTCAAGAAAATAGGTTCAGTCAATAAGGAGGCTGTTAAACAAACAATTAAAAGTCCGAGCACACTTTAAATTGGTATAAAGTTCAACACCGTCCAACATAATGCCCGAATTCACAAAGGAGGTTTGTCGACAAACCGAGGTTTATGTGCGTCATACGACGCGTTTCGACGCGTTTTTACAAACCTTGGTTTGTAAAAAAAACAAAAGGAGGTTTGTCGAAACAAAAGGAGGTTTGTCGACAAACCTCCTTTGTGAATTCGGGCCAATGGTTTTGTCACAAGCGCTATATAAATTTGTCGTAGTATTATTAGTATTATAACACCGGCAACACGACTGGCTGGGCCGGCCGGGACGCGAACTTTTTTTTCCTACGAACTTTTATACCTGGCGCATGCTCACATACGAACTGTTATACTTGACGCATGCAAAGAGGTCACAAACAATTAGACTTTGATTATTTATTGCTTTGCCTCACTATTTATAAAGGTAAACAACTAAATAAACTGAGATTTGAACCCTCACGGCAACTCCAAGGTTCTATTAATAACACGCTGTCCTTACCGATTGAGCTAACGATGAGTTGATTAAAGATTGCTTTGTATAATTACTATCACCCTATTGACCGCCCTACCGGATTCCACGTGCGCATGCGCTGGTTTCCTTCGCGAGTGCGCATGCGCAGGTTCCCCTCGCGAGCTCAAAGTTCGTAGGAAAAACAATTTCGCGGCCGGGACGCGTCTTTTTTGCCGTAAAGTAGCCATCTTGTCGCTGCATTTGATTGGCTCAATAAGACCTATACGTCATGCGCTAGTCATCAATATTCATGATACGCACTCACACAGAATCTGATGCGATATTTTATCAAACATGATATTTCATACAAAAATTACAATTGCAAAGCTAAGTTTACTTTAAATAAGTTACATTGCGACAAAATCGGGAGGCTTACCGTAAACAAATGACTACCCAGGTCGAAACTTGTCCATAATCATTGCGACATACTGGTTAATTTAGTCCAGAATCTGGCCGATTTCATTTTGAAATTGATCTCCACCTCACCGTACCAACGCAAATATTCATATATTCAAATATTAATATGCATTCTAGGATGGCTACATTACGGGAAAAAAAGACGCAGCCTGGACAGCCATGAATATGAGCGAGATAAGTTGTACGCGTATACATTATGACATCAGTTACGTCACTGCGTATATAGTAGATCATGCATATTATAAGACATATTACTAGAGAGGGAGAATACAACAACAAAAATAGCGATGGATAATCGTAGCAATTTTGAACTTATTTAATATCATAAATAGTCAGTGTATGAAATGTATCAAATATTGGTAGAGATGAAGAAAAAAAAAGACTCGGCATAGATATAGAGGGAGTACCCCCCCCCCCCCACCTCTTTAAATTGGTAAAACAAAAAAACAATAAAGAAAAAAAGTGAGAAAAGAGGGCAAAGGAAAGGGATAAGGGGGAGGTACGAAAAAGAAAACACGTGGATCACCTCCCACACTAGGCTAATCAGTAGCCTTGTAGCTGGATTTCATTTTCCGAGTAAGGCCGGTGCCCCCCCCCCCAATCATTCCAGTATCCCCTTAATGAAAGTACTCACGCTACGCCACTGCCTGTATTAAAAAAAGAAAAAATGAGGATAGACTAAAAGAAAAACTATTTAAAGGGAGTGTATCAAGACGAGATTATGTGTCTTTCCGTAGCCCTACTCGGGGCCAATCGGGTATAATACGACTACGGACGACGCGACCGGAGCATTCACGTGCTGCACACAATCATACGCGAAACCGAAGCGTGAGGAGAACTTCTGTCAGTTTCGCAAACGCTAGCGCGCGCTGACCCAGTTAACAGGGACTTTTAGATTTGCGTGGACTGATACGTGTGACGTCCATTCAAGGCAGTGCATTAAAAGGATGTCGATCGTAGCATAGACCTATTGTCTTCGTGCGAATCTAAAAGTCCCCAATCAAGTCCTTTCGTTTACGTGCAGTTGTCCAAAAGAATACGTAGATGGCGTCAACCAGTAATTCCCATGATACACTCCCTTTAAGGTAACGCGCGTTACACCTGAAAAGCAAGCGATAGCAAGAACAATTCAGCCCAACCTCACAGATGAAAACACTTCTTTTATCAAGAATTTGAAGAAAAGTATAAAGTTAAAGGTCTTCATTTTCTACACATTAATGTGAGGTCTATCCTAAACAAGATATCGGAACTTAGAATTCTTTTAAAAAGAAAAAGGCTGTCTATCACTGAAAATGGTTAAATAATTCCATAAATGATGAAGAAATCGAAATAGACAGATATAAAATCATACGCCATGATCGATCCTCTGGCTCTGGAGTTGGTGTATGTTTCTATATCAGAAATGATATTGCAATTAATATTATGGATGCTATAAGTACTGGAGATAGGAATCCCTGTGGATAAATTTGCTTATACCAAGATCAAAACCAATTGTTGTTGGCGTTCTGTATCAACCGCCGAAAGAAAAAAAAATTATCGAGAAATTGACCAATATTCTTGATACAATCGCCACTGGCTAAAAAATATATTGACATGTTGAGTCTTCACGGGTTAAGTCTACTGATTAAAGAGGCAACGTGCGTTACACCTACATGTTCTTCTCTACTGGATCATGTTGTTTGTAGCAAAGAAAACAAAATAAGTAAAAGTGATGTCATTGATCTAGGTATTAGCGACCATTCTTTTACTTTCTGTACACGGAAAAATATTAGACTGGCTATGGGTCATCACAGGACTTATGATATCAGATCCATGAAAAAATATACAGAAGAGACTTTCAATCTTCAACTATCTGCTGTTGATTGGTCAGGAATAACTGACTGTGCAGATGTAAATGAGGCATGGTCAATATTTCAACATGTTTTTATCTCAAATTTGAATATGATAGCGCCACTGAAACGTATTAGAATAACATAAAGATCAGAAACTTGGGTGACTAAAGATATTCTTTCCCAAATTCAAGAGAGAAATATAGTATACAAAAATGAGGAAAAGAGCAAAAGATGAGACGCTCTATGAATTAGATACAGAGTATTAAGAAATCAAAGAGAGGTGAAAAAGGCTAAACTCGATTACTTACAAAACAAGCAAGATTCGAAAAGGATATGGCAGAATCTAAAAAGCTTAGGTTTAAAAAATAAGAAGCGTAAAGAACAAGAATCTGTCAGTAAAATAATTGATGGGGGATTGTGTCATGATAATATGGCCATCGCTAATGAATTCAATTCTCATTTCACAAATATGGCTAACAAATTGGTAAACAAACTCCCCCCCCCCCTTTAAAATACCTTTTCAGCGCAGACAATGATTGTATTCGTGAGTTTTACGAAAGAAAAGGTGTTTGTGAAAACAGCTTCGAGTTATTACAAATCAGTGAACAATTTGTTTTCAAAGAGTTACGTAAATTGAATGTATCAAAAAGTACTGGTTTAGACATGATTCCAGCTAAATTTCTAAAAGATGGTGCGAAGGTTTTATAAAACCCTTTAAGTTACTTAATTACTTTCTATCTTGACGAGTACTTTTCCAGAGGATATTATAATAGCGAAAGTGACTCCACTTTATAAAAAGAAAGATGAAACTGATGTTAGCAAATATAAACCTATTCGTGTTTTAAGCGTAGCATCAAAGATTCTAGAAAAATCGGTCTGTGCTCAAATTGAAAAAAAACTTCAAAGAAAATGATATAATTCATGAATTTCAATCTGGTTTTTGACATGACTATTCGACTGAAACATGTCTAATTCATTTGACTGCTTATTTGAGGACGGAAATTTCCCAAGGTAGCTTTGTTGGTATAGTGCTTCTTGATCTGCAAAAAGCTTTCGATACAGTTAATCATTGCGTCTTATTGATGAAGTTACAACTAATGGGTTTTAATAAGGCAAGTTTAGATTGGTTCAGATCCTACTTATCTAATCGACACCAAGTAGTGGCCATTTATGATATTCGTTCCAAACTAATGCCTATAACATGCGGTGTTCCTCAGGGAAGCATTTTAGGCCCAATTCTATTTTCAACTTATATCAATGATATGTGTATTTGTATAAAAGACTTTAAACTATTATTGTACGCAGATGGCAGTGTATTGCTCTATTCAAATTCTAATCCTAAATATATTTAGGAAAGGCTCAGTGAACAGCTGTCTACGTGTGTCGATTGGATGACTGATAATAAGCTTTCTTTACACTTGGGAAAACCAGAAACCATTTTGTTTTGTGCTAAAAGTAGTTCTAAAAAGTCATTTGAATTCAAAGTGACACACAATAATCAAGTAATCAAGAGAAAAGAATCGGTGAGGTATTTAGGCAATGAGTTGGCTAGCGCAATTTTATTTTTATGTTTAGTAGAATCAGTTGTAAAAAAGCAAATTCTCGTCTGAAATTTTTGTACAGATATCACAGTTGTATGGATTTAAAAGCAAGACGTAAACTCTGTTTTGCTCTTATTCAATGTTTATTTGACTATGTTAACCCTGCATGGTATAGTAACATAAACAAGTCAAATCAAAAGAAGTTGAAGATTATAACGAACAAAATGGTGAGATTCATCAACTGTTCTGGCCCAAGAACTCATGTTGGCTACAGCGAACTTTCTAAAGCTGGTTTTCTTGAAGTCAACCATAGATCAAAACAACTCGTATTGCATCACGTGCATACAATATATCATACTAGGTCGAATCATTATATTCGATCCAACTTCGATCTTGTTACTGACTTACATGATTATAGTACTACAAGAAATAGCCGATTCAAATTTAACTTACCAGAAAAAGTAGGTAGTATTGGAAATTCGTTATTACAATGACATAACACATTGGAATTCCCTTCCCAATGGTATAAAGGAAAAAGAAAACTATGCTCATTTTAAGAGGAAATTAAAGGAATACCTAATACTTGACAGTCAGAGAAGAGAAGTGAATGACATGTTATACGATTGAAAATTGTATTTTTCTGCCGGTTCATACTTTTTCATTTTGTATATACTTATGTTTATGTACGTTATAGACATTCTACAAATTCATCATTATTTCCTTCTTCTTCCTCCTCCTATATTTCTCTTCTTCTCCTTCTTCTTTTTCTTCTCTATCATCAGCTAATGTTGTAATTATTATTATCTTTAATAATTTTTTCTTATCTGTCTGTAAATATTACTATTTTAACTTATTAATGTTGTACATGTCTATAGAGAACCCCATTGGAAATAAGCTCTCGAGCTTTCGTGGGTTATCCTGTTCAAGCTGACTTAATTTTGATCTGTTATTCTTGTATATTGGCGTATGTTGGAAGCTTGGCGAATAAAAATCAATCAATCAATCAACAATCCTTTTCTCGTTTTTTTGTTATATCTCCTTTTACATAAGTATATCTTCCAAAACCCTTGACGAAAATCTTTGGTTACGGCGACAAATTCAACGAGAGTGCTGTTCAGGAAATTCAGTAAGTTTTTCCGTCCATTTTAACACCTTTCTAACTTACGATGTCATGCTTAACCTTCCTAATATTTCACATGGCATAGTCAATTTCGACCTTACCATTTTCAAACTTTGTTCAATCGATTTCATCATTTTGCAACTAGTTTCGTAAAACTCAAAACAGCTTCGTCATCCCCGGGGGGGGGGGGGGGGGGGGGGGGGGGGGGGTTGGCGGACATTTTTTTTTTTTTTTGGGGGGGGGGGGTCTCGAAATTTTAAAATTTGACATTTTTCTTCGTTGGGGGGTAAGGTCACCTTATTTAGGTTTGCCGTGGTTATAATTTTTTTTTTTTTTTTTTTTTGTTTAAATAATAAAAAATAAAAAAAAAAATCAAAGGGGGTTTTAGGTTTTTTTAGGGGGGTTTACATACATTAAAATACCAAAGGAGGGGGGTTTGAACCCCCAAAACCCCCTCCCCCCTGCGTACGCCCCTGTCAACTACATAATATGCCTTCGTGTCCTGCATTTCATACGATTTATAGTCTTGAAATTTGACATACAGTTCCATGAAAGAAAAAAACGACTGTCTGTGCACCTGTCAAATAAAGGTTTATATGTAGGGTCTTCCGGTCAATTTCGAAGCTTCTTTGGTCCATTATCATGTCCATTCAATTGAGAGTTACGGGCATAGGAGTTTGCACTTTTTTCATAAAATTCATTCCGTCGAATTCGCAAATTAGACAGCCAGTTTCGTATGTTTGTATCATATGGAAACGTTGTATCATCCGCTCATCTGACTTGCGTGCATAGAACAAATGAGCATTTTTCCATGAAAAAGTGAAGTTATCTAAAATGTGCGTTTCTTTCCAGCATTGGGGCTCCCGGAAATCACTCCGGTAACATTTCATAAAGTATAATATAAAAAGACCATATGCAAATTTTCTGTACTTTCGTCGGAAAAAATACTTTTATCCAGCACAATGTCGTCTCTTTTTGCGTTGGAGAAGAGCAAATAGCGAGTTTCAATCACACTTTGGCCGCTCTCGCAAGCTCTCACTCGTTTCACTGTGGTCAAGCGACTTTGGGGCAAACGGTTAATGAAAATACTAATCGTTAGCTTTATTCTGGTATTAAACTTGTTTTGATTGATTGTATAATTTTGTCGGAATAAAGGAAACAAAAAGGCTCGACCAATAACTTATCAGCGTCTAAATTGACCTTTTGACCTTGAATTCCCTGATGCAAGCGCACTAATGACGTCATCTTCGCTAAATCGGTGTCTTTTGTCGTAAAATGCGACACTTTCAAAATGTTTATACATCTCTTTTTAATTATTAGTAAGATATAACATTATTTTTCTGATATCACTGAAGTTTTGGGTTTTATTTAATGATTAATTTCAAAATAAGAGCCATTTTACTGTTTTAATTTACTGGATCGTACCATTAAAGTCGTAGGGTAAAAAGATGCATTTTCCAACCGCGCCAAATTTAATTTACGTTCCGACATTCTGTTAAATGGGTTCGTGTTGTTAAGAATCCACTGCTTTCTGCTCCAACAAACGTCCACATGCGGAGTCGTTTATCAACTAAATTATTCAAATTTATCGATGCTTCCTAGCTTCCCAGGTGTTTGTGTAATTGCTGTTGAAGCATTTCATTCACCTGCTATCATTCTTTGTACTCCAATTGCCAGAACGCAAATTTCATTTTGGTCTTATAGTTTTATTAGAGTCGTTTATCAACTATATGTATTCAAATGTATGAATGCTTCCTCCCCAGGTGTTTGTGGTGTTTATGCATTTCATTCACCTGTTATTATTCTTTGTACTCCTATTGTAAGAATACAAAATGCATTTTGGTTTTATAGTTTCATGCAATAAGTAAGTCAATAAAAGAGGATGTTCTGCACAATAAAAACAATGTGTGTCCCTATTGTACAATGTAATGTGTCCCCTCATTTTGTAATAGTTAATTTACCCATTCACATAATGGAACTACCTGCCCGATGAAGCCAGTGGCCTGTGACCCCTGAGCACTCAACACCGTGTGGGAGTCAGTTTGTTCTAAAATTCTTTTATGAGACAAATACAAGCAAATGTTTCCATATGGGGAAACGATGTGTATAGGATTTCCCATCCATTTTAATACATGAGGGACTTTTCGTTTTACACGACGAGAACGTGGACCGCCACGTGTCCTTTTAAGGCACTGCCGGGCACGGCCCAGTGCCTTAACACACTGGCACACGCGGCAGTCCACGCTCTCGTCGTGTAAAACGAAAAGTCCCTATTATTCATTCAAATTCATCAATGTAAACTTCAATTTTGTCAGAATTCATTCAAATTTGGCTCACCTGACCATCTGCAGAATGTATGTATCGAGTTCGTCTTTGAGCAATCTATTTTAAAATAATATTCGTCGCAAAGACAAGACCTTTTATCGAACGAGTGTCGAATTTTAATGACGCTTTGACACAGAAGCGGCACTCCCTGGGAGCAGGGGTGGGGCAGGAGGGATACAGTGCCCCCACCTTTTCATTTACCCCAAAAGGTGCCCCCTTTTACGTTGGATGGTGCCTTTTCTGTCTGATAAGTCCCCTTCCCCTTTCTCATGATTTTTGCTCCTTTTAACCTCTGAAAAGTACCCTATTCTAATCTGATGGACGCCCATTTTACTTTGACAAGTGCCATTTTTCCTTTGTAGTAAATGCCCCTTTTCCCATCTTTTAAGTGTCCATTTTTACCTCAGATAATTAAGTGTCGTTAATACTTTTAAATGTGCCTCTTTCCCTTTTTAACGATTGCCCACATTTCTTCTGATAAGTGCCCCTTTCCATCATGTAATTTATTAGAGCCCCCTCCCCTCTCTCATAATCTCTTTTCACCTCTGACAATTGCCCCTATGCAGTTCTAACAGGTGCCCCTTTTCCTTTGTAATAAGTACATTTTGCCTCTAAGCAATGCCTCTTGTTATCTCTGATGAGTGCCACTTTTCACCTCTGATACACACACCAATCAAAATAAGAAAGGTACCCCTTTTACTTCGAAAAATGCTCCTTTTACTTTGTACTAAAGAGCATTTTTCCGTTCTTAGAAGTACCTCTTATCACCTCTGATAAAATAAGGTTAAGACAGACACTTCTCTCTTAATTCATGTATACCTCCTTAAAATTAAATAAGATATATGAAGAACAAAAATAGGCCTAAATATCTTTAATTGGCATGTGTACTATTTATCTTATGAAAAATCTCGAAACGAGGAATTTAAGAAATATTCTAACAGACATTATTTTCCACAAAGAAAAATGAAAAAATATGGAAATTTGTCCACAAGCCCCCTTTTTTTCTTCCAAGAATGAAATCGGTATTCAATATTTTATTTGCTTTGAAAAGTATAGACATTCCTTGGATTAGTGGCTTGGTGCCCACACTACATGTCATTGGTGTGCATAAATTGATTTACATTTGAGTTTATTCGTATGATCAACATGATCATGATCGAAGCATTGCGCAATCATTTCCAAGGCATAAGCTATGGTCACAAATCAGAGCAGCGACCGACCGATCAGTAGCCTGCTCGGTCGCTGCTGGAATTTAGACATCGCCCAGCGATTTTTGGAGAAGTTGAGCAGGCTGTAGAGCCCCAGCGATGCCTGGGCGGTGACCTGTCGATCACCCGTCGGTCGCCTGTCGATTTTAGGTCAAAACTGGGCGAAATCGCGGAGCTTTTTCGCGATTTCACTGTGTCCCGGCAGTGACCGAACGGTGACCCTCCGATTGCCGGGCGGTCTCCCACCAGCCACCGGCTGATTTTAAAGAAATTGCCCAGCGGCCGGCCAGTGATCGGCGGGGCTCCAAAATTCGCCCGGTGCCTGGCCGTTCGCCGCCCGGGCACCAAACTAATCGGCCGTTCGCCGCCGAGCGATTTAGGTCGAAAATCGAAGCCGCTAGGTCAAAGGCTGCCGACCGATTTTGGACTCGCCGCCCAGTGACCGACTGATCTCCCAGCGGCGACCGGGCGGCGACCGGGCGGCGACTGCTCGACAGCCTTTGACCTAGGGGCTTCGATTTTTGACCTAAATCGCTCGACGGTGAACGCTCGATTAGGTCGGCGCCCGGTCACCGAGCGTAGTCTTGGCGGCGAGTGAAAGTGAGCAGGCGCCGCCCGAATTTTAACTCCGCGCTAAAACTTCAGCAGCGACCAGGCGATGCCTTAAAAACGAGCGGTGCCTGGGCGGCCGCCGCTCGGTGGCCGGGAAAAATTGGCTAAAAACTCGCCGCTCGGCCGCCGAGCAGGCAACTTTTGGGTAATGTGACCATAGCAATAGTCAAAATTGAGATTGTGAAACAAGGAACTACAGAATTCAGCTGAATGATTCGGTGTGATAATTAAGATAAATCAGGATCTAAACACTGTAAGTTTCTTTGATAATCATATCAAATTTTTACCGAAATCAGTTTTATTGGCCTGGATTGATTTTTTTGTATAAAATTTATTCGATCACTATGTATGTCAAGCTCCCTTTATTTCTTCCCCTTGACAGGCGTAGGGTTTCTGCTTATATAAGCCCATGGCAAGCCGTACAAATCATTCACCCAGACGTGCCGAGAGATAAGATTATCTATTCAAGCAACCAAGCTAGACTGACAGCCCTCCACCAATCAGAGACCATCTCAGGACATAATCAATGCGCGCTGATCGGTAACGCAGGCATTCTAATTGACAGTGGATGTGGTGACGTCATTGACAAGTTCGAATTCGTCATCCGATTGAACCTCGCTCCTTCCGGAGGTGAATTCAAGCGTGACGTTGGGTCGAAGGTCAATTTAGTTACCCTCAACGTCGAGCAAATTGGGAGGCTTATATCTTGCACGAACTCCAGCTATCCTCCTGAATGGAAGTGCAAAAGCGAAGACGAAGCTTGTCTGCAGAAGCGCGAAAGGAAATATCCGCAAATCCGAGCCCCTACCAATTGTGATGACCTCTTGCGGAGAATGAAGCGATTTAATGGTACCACTTTGTGGTATTTCAAATCTATCGGCGGAATTTTCGACGCTACAAAGAGGATGCTAGGAATACTCAAACCGAAATACAACATAGACATCAATTTTGCTTATAGCACTACCAGCCTTATGTCGCCTTCCCACAAGTAAGGTGTACACGTTGTTCAAACGATAAACATATAGGCCCGAATTCACAAAGGAGGTTTGTCGACAAACCGAAACGCGTCAAAACGCGTCATATATGACTCACGAAAACCAAGGTTTGTCGACAAACCTCCTTTGTGAATTCGGGCCATTCTGTCACCGCGTAGTTATTTGCACACAATGAAGCATAATAGATTTAACTTAATCGGCACAATGTGAGAACTTTTATTGGCAAAGTTTATATAGCGTTATATAAAATAATACTAACTAGACATTGTGTACAAGCTCAATTAGTAATCAAGAATGTAGAAACAGTAGAAACGACACATAACCCATGTAGAAACTCAGTGAGAGGTTTGATCTTTGAAGCCTAAAAATCCACCCTCAACTCATTTTACACGCATATGTTACAAGCTAATTTAATAATCAAGGATGTATAAACAGTAGAAATGATTATGCTGACTATTGCTCGGTCCAACCCTGTTATCATTAACTTAATTAAAGGAGTAGGCGAACAAACAACATTAATTGTACAACCAAGTGGTACAGCTGGAAAACTGTTACAGTTTTGACATGTAAAATTGTATGTATTCAATTTGATCTTACAGAGTGATAAACACTTTATACCCAAATGGTGCGTGTAGACATCCCCTCACACGCTTTCTTTAGATGCACTAATTTCGTGTAATCACCAACTGATAAATTCTACTGGGGGTGTTTCACAAAGGTCCGAAGTCGAACTTAACTCTAAGTTGGACTTAAAAAATATGGAAAGCCATTTGTAGCCTTGAAATAAATATATTCAAAAGCAAAATTCAACTGTTTTAGACTTTTTATAAATTCCATATCAAGAACATGACATCTCCTTGATAACAGAAAATATGAATGGTATGAATAAACATTTTATGCCTTTTAAATAACTTTCACAAAATAATTGCGTAGATACTAACGGCTTTTCATAATTGTTAAGTCCAACTTGGAGATAAGCTCAACTTCGGATCTTTGTGAAACACCCCCTGAAATGATTTTCTTCTCCGTCCTTTCCATCCATCCAGGGCATGGAATGTCGGATTCCCCTCATCCGGTATGGCAATCTTGACGGCTGCTACGCAATTCTGCCAGCAGATAACCATGTTCGGGTTCTACCCTTTCTCTCAAGATTCGAGAAACCGAACTCTACGGCATCACTACTACGAAGAGGGCAGCAAGATGAATTACACTTCGAATAAACACCACATGCCCAACGAATACCGAATCTTCCTCGAGTTAAACCGAACCGGAGCAATTAATCTTGTCAACGAATGTCGATGATTGCTAGTTTTTTGTTTATTTCTTCTTCAAATAACAATTCTGATCGTTAAAAGTTATTACTCTAGTCTTATCAGCATGGAAGTCGATCCCGGGGGTTGGGTGGGGGGGGGGGGGGGTGGGGGGATATATCCCCCCCCCCCAATATTTCAGGTGAGGGGATGGCCCGTACAATCACCCCGCCTCCCCAATAATTTACCATAAAAACAAAATGAAGAGAAAAATTAATGATGAGAGCCCGATGAGAGTAGTTAATGGTTATTACTCGCAAGATGACCATTAATATACACATTTTGCTTTCTCATTTTCATAATACATACATATATAAATAGAAAACAAAGTAAATGAGCAGCCGTATATGAGACAAGAATAAATTAAATTCTCGCTCATACGGCTTCATCAGGAATTGATGAATTTATTTAATCAACAGCATCATAGAAATGCAGTGCGCCAAATGTAAAGCCGCAGCGTTAAAAAGCAACGAGCTAAAAGTTACAGTCATGTAAAGGAAAGCATCTGAGCAGGAATATCACATGACTTTTCTCAGTTCAATCTGAAGTGATTTTTAAAGCTATATGGGGTTGATGATGCGTTTTTGTTCTCATAATGCAAGTAAAGTAATAAAATATTGTATCATTGAAGAGAAAGACGGTTTTGTCCAAATGGCAGCATCTATAGGAGACGAAACTTTCAGTTTTTTCCCTGATTCATACATACTCAGTATCTATTTTGTTTCATTGATTTTATCCATTTCTTTGTTTATTTATATCTCTACATGTAAAACATTTGAAGAGCTATTTTCCGAAAGGAGCAAAATCTTTTTATAGCAAATGGAGATAATGATATACATGTTCCTCTATTAACCTTGAACAAAATTATTAACCTAAATTACGAGAGAAATTATGAACACATGCATCTTTTAATAACGATTTTCCATAGACACCTGAACAAAATCGGGTAAACAAAGAGTTCTTTCTTAAGTTACACACATGGATCTAGTGCCTCTTGAAAATAAGCTCTTTGTATGTACATAAACAAGCAGTACAACAGAATACTCCAGTTCGATAATTTGGAGAAAGATTATTATGTCACAACTTATTTTTGTTTTTTTGAAAAGCTGATGTTGACCTATTTATTGTATTCAAACGTAACAGACATAAGATAGTTAAGGTGTTTTTGAAGGTTAGAATGTTATTAAGTTTTAAGTTTTGTTTATGACACCCTTCCAATAATAATGCACCTTCTAAGACTGGTTATAGTTTTTGAAGAAAAACATAGTGCTCTGGTTAGGGCCTTAGTATAATTATTGTGCTTATATTTTAGAGCGTATCTGGTATGATAAGTATATTTGGGTGAAGAAGAAGATAATGGAAGTTTGTTGTTTGGTAGTTGAAACGTAATTTTTATATTATATTTTTAAGAAACAGACAGTTTGTATGAGATCAGGAGTGGAAATTTTCTGTCATTTTGAGAACCAAATTTTGCATCAGTGATATTCTGTTTCATTGAACTGAGTTTCCCGCAGAGAGGATTCAGTTGGTTTAATTAAAGAAGGAAGAGAATCAAATGAAGAACCAAAGCAATATGTTTTTCATTTACTAATGAGAACTATGTTTTTTTGAGATCTCCTTACACAGTATATTGGAATGGGTTTTCCACGATGAATGTTTGGAGACATCAATAGTCATAAAATGTATGTTTATATCACCAGGAAATAAAGAATTTTCTGTCTACATGAACCTTTCCTGGTTGCTTATTAATGCATTTGCCCACTGGTAACATAATACTTTCACAAGATGATATACCTCACCATTGGATTTTTTTTGGTGGTAATGTCTAAATTTCGTTTAAAAATAGATGATATCAGTCTGGTAGGCCTACACTGCAGGCAAGAGTCAGGACTAACATTTAGCATGTTATTAATTTTATTACCACTCTTATATTCTCTGAAATGTTATCTTTATTGAGGGTGACTTGAACAAGTTAATAACTAGTTGTCGTAATGTACTGTTGTTGATTCATTTCACTTTAGGGTTAGGGTTAGTTATAGTGTTTGGTCTAGGGTTATAACGTAAGTTGAGGAAATTAACGAGGAGCAACTGTCGCACAATCAAGGATCGTACAATCGAAATTCCAGAGCACGTTATAACCCGGATAGGACATATACATTACATATTCATAATTCCTGTAAAGTTCTACAGAATTTGATGTTGGCTGATAGATTAAAACACTTGAGCAATTTCCTGAACCACTCAACCTATTTATAACCTTAAATATACTATGATGAAAGTTTATGTAAGGTATGTGGTATGACCGACTATGTCGTATGCTTATACATAGGTTGAGTGGTTCGGGAAATTGATCAAGCGTTTTAATCTATCTGATGGTTGGGGGGAAATAATGTTTTCATTTAGGCGGCAATACACTTGGCGTGAATTGTCACTACATATATTTTAACGTCTTAACTATAGGCTAATAACAAATGCACTTTGGTATTATGTGCAAACAACTGAAATAAAATCACTTTGAGAGTGTGAGCATTGTGCAGTCACCTTCAGTCTGAGAAGGTTCAGGAAATAGATCAAGCGTTTTAATCTATCTGATGGTTGGGGGGAATCATGTTTTCATTTAGACAGCAATACACTTGGATGTCAATTGTCACTAAATATATTTTAACGTCTTGACTATAGGCTGATAACAAATGCAATTTGGTATTATTTGCAAATAATCAAAATAAAACCAGTTATAAAATGTGTCTGGAAACCTCTAACACTTCCAACTGATGTGGTTCATGTAAAATTAATAGTTGCCTTTTAAAGGATGCTGACCATATTAAGGTGAATATAAAAAGATTCGATTCGTTGAATAAAATGTGAAAATGCAGACCTAAATTCGCAAATATTATGGCAAATGTTCAAAATTAAAATGACAGAATATACTTTAAAAATTTGGAGCGAAAGTAAATGCAAAATGATGAAACATTTAAACAATTACAAGAAGAATTTATGTAGTCTAAGTAATAAAAATGACGAATATCCATCTGAAAACAATTTATAGAAAATAGAAAATATAAGATCAATGGCTCACATATAAATGTACAGGAGCTTTAATTAGTTCAAGAATAAAAGGAAACGGAAAGAATGGACAACGTACTATAAGTACCAACCAAGGAATTATCGTTAGTAAATTTGTAATCTTTTATGAATGTGTATACTCTTAAACAGCGCTTTTCAACCGGGGTGCCGCAAAACATGTCTAGCGGTGCCACGTGAAAATTTTAGTAATACATGATATATAATTTTTAAAATCTTTATTTTGGAATAACGTCGATTTCATGAAAAACAAATATAACAAACCGGATGTAATTTCGTCGGGAAAAAGCATTTGAAAGCTTATAAAGTGTTTTTCTTCATCGCTCGCAACCTTTAAAAACCTGAAGATTTATGGCAAAGAAGTGCACGAACACCTCCAGGCTTATTTGAGGAACCAGGAGACGAAATAGCCTTCTATTAAATAAGTGCCCAAATATGTATTATATTCTTTAATTATATCGAATTACATTTTTACCCTGTTGGTTCCCCCGTTTGCTCCCAACATTTAGAAACAGGAACATTTAGAGCAAAGAGAATGCTCACGTTCGTGCATCGAAGTGACCGCACATAATTGTGTTTGTATTCATGTTTTCAGCAGCGAAGTGCCTACACACTTAGTTTTGAAAGCTTATAAAGTGTTTTTCTTCATCGCTCGCAACCTTTAAAAACCTGAAGATTTATGGCAAAGAAGTGCACGAACACCTCCAGGCTTATTTGAGGAACCAGGAGCCGAAGTAGCCTTCTATTAAATAAGTGCCCAAATATGTATTATATTCTTTAATTATATCGAATTACATTTTTACCCTGTTGGTTCCCTTCGTTTGCTCCCAACATTTAGAAACAGGAACATTTAGAGCAAAGAGAATGCTCACATTCGTGCATCGAAGTGACCGCACATAATTGTGTTTGTATTCATGTATTCAGCAGCGAAGTGCCTACACACTTAGTTTTATATTTTATCTATAGTGTTTTGAAAAGTGTCATAATTTCTTTGCTCACTCGCTTCACTCACTTGCTAAACTAAGAAACAAATGTACTCATGCATAGGTGGTGCGTGACGAGTATTAGAGTGATGCAAAAAGAATCTTCTGTAAATTAATTTGTGATTGGATTGACTTGAAACTTTTTATTTCTTAAAAAGGGTGCCGTAACTAAAAAAAAGGGTTGAAATACGCTGCTCTAAAAAAACAGATGTCTGAAATAGATAATTATTTGGCCACAATTAAGCTTCTTTCTTTGACAGAAGATAAAGCCTTGTTTTGTGAAGGAATGATTACTGAACAAGAATGTCGGAAAGATATAATTTCTGTGAAAAATAATAATTCACCCGGAAGTGATGGTCTATCTGTTGAATTTCAATTTTTTTGGGGGAAGCGTCTAAACATTGGTAATAAAATGTATGATTGAAGGTTTTAAACAAAAAGAATTAACGAAAGCTAAAAATTAGTTGTTCCTACGTGGTTATATAAGAAAGGGGATACCATACAAAACACCGATTACAAATTCTAGTGAATGTGTAAAAGACAGAATTATATCCGTCTCTTTTGATCAGTCAGGTTATTTAAAGCAACATTCCGCTATGCAAAATTTACGTTTAGTCCAAAATGTTGTTGAGTATTGTGAATTTTCCTGGTATTTTTGTTTTTCTTGATTTAAAAAAAGCTTTTGATTTGCTTAATTGTGAGTTTTGTTTGTTTCAGTTAATATATTAATTATTTTCTAAAGAATCATTAATTGGCTGGATCATGGTAATTTATATGCGATGAGAATTGTTTATTTGTTATAAATAATGGTTGGATGTCTAAAAAAAAGGCAAATTAGGCGGGGAATTAGACAAGGCTATCCGCTTTCTGCACTTTTGAAAATTGAATCAGGCAAAATAATTAGTTATGGTATTACTGTCATTTATCTAAATACCGATACTTTGAAAGTTTTTTAAAGATATCACAATTAGCTGACGATGCTGTCCTTTTTATTGATTGCATTGCAAACGCAAAACATTTCACTATGCTGGGCCGATTTTAAATATTATGAAAACAAGCAATAACAATGTCAACTTAATTAGAATACATAAAAGATTAAAAAATGGATTGATGATCCAGTCAAGTATCTGGGCATATACCTCACCAAGGATAAAAGGAGTCGGATCGACCGAACTGGGCTATGAAACTTGAAAAAATGATACCAATCCTTAAATTTTGGAAAATGAAAAATTCAACTATTAACGGTAAAGTTGTTATAATTAAATCGGCAATAATTTGACAACTTGTGTATTTTGCTTCGATTCTAATTCCTCTGAAACTGATTGTGGATTTAAATATGCCTATTTTGATATATAATTTTCTTTGGAACTCCAAAAGAAACAAGTTCAACTAAAGGTCTGTCTTAATAAATACAGCTGAAAAGGCAGGCCTGGGTGTGGTATATTTACATTCCAAAGTTCAATCACTGCATTTGGCATGGTTATCATGGTTTTCTAAAAATAATCATGATGCATCTCAGAAATACATATCTAAATATACACTGTAAAAAAAAAATTGTTCATTGGTAATTTTTACGTATTTTTTCCATGTAGAATTTACTTGAAAACATTAGTTTTGCCACTTACGCACTAAATTTAAGTCTTGCTAACTCAAACTTTCAATTTAGTAGAACATACGTGGAATATTTAAGTAAAATCAAATACATAAGAACTTTAAGTAATTTCAGCTTGTATTCATTTAGTAATTTTAACTCAAAATCAGAAATTATACGTATTACTCAAACAATTTATGTTGATTATTCTTATCTTTTTAAAGTAAGGACCGACGCAGTGCGTAATAGAAATATTTACATAATTTATGAATATTCATTAAGACCAAATTAAACTCTTTTTTAAATAAAACAATTCTTTTTGGTGGTTGAATGAAAATTTAAGGACTTTAAAACATTTACTAATTCATTTAACATGGCAAAAGCAAAGACAAGACATTTTTAAATTGTTACCCAGTTCAAAACAAATAAAAACTTGATATTTCAGGAAATTGTCAACCAATTTTCCTTTTAAGATGCTACGATCAAGTATATATAAAATTTGGAGCCTTTCAATATGTGTCGAATTGAAGCGTATGTGTTAGTGATTAGTGATTAATCTTAAATAGAAGTAGTGAATGATTAGTGGATGTTACTTGTTAGATTAGATGGGTACCAAATCGTGCAATATGTAATCCTATCATAGTTTTTTTTTAATTATCTAAAATGATTACAATACTTAAATTATTTACGTTAATGTAACTCGATTTAACTGAGTAAAAATTTATTCAGCAAAATAAGTAAATTCTACTTAAGATGCCGTAGGTAATATTTACTTAATAAAAATAAGGCAATTCTTTTCCTCAATTTTATTGAGTTATTTCGACTATTATTTTTTTACAGTGTAGGAATGACAAAATATGTCCGTTATCTTTGATATCAAAAATAAATTGTTCTCGCAAAGATATGTTGATGCTGTGCTTGAACTTAGATATGTTTAATTCTTGCATGTAAAATATGTTCGAAATGAAGAATTATAGTACAAAATTTTTCATTTTTCATTATTAACGATACTGTAGAAAATTGACTTTTTGTATCTCGGAATCGACTTTGAACTGTACTTGGTTCGAACTCAGGGGCGGATCTACGGGGGGGGGGGGGGGTTAGGGGATTAACCCCCCCCCCCCCGCCCTGGGCGGACCAACAACAAAACAATAGTAAAACTTGTTTTGTTTAATGTCGGGGGCAATTTTTGTTGTGTGTAGTGCTTTCTATTCCCCAAAAAATAAATATTGGTCGGACCTTTTTTTAAATTTCGGGGGGGGGGGGGGGGAATGAAATATTTGTTTTAGTGCTCACTACCCCCCCCCCCCCCCCCTAGCATTGAAGTCACTACCTTAGCATCGTTTTCTCTCTTCTGAACAATGTTTAAAAATCCCCTTTAAAATCAGAACAGGTGATGCTATTAGATTGACAAGAATCAAAACAAATAGTCTATTGTGTGAATTTAAACAAGTAATGAAACTGTATTAGGGGATTTAGAAGAACAATTCAACCTTCCTATCAATTCTGACTTCAAAAAGATATTAAAATAAAAAATTTAAGTAGTACAAAACAATAAAAATGTCATCGTATACTACCCTTCAAATTGTAAGCGAAAAAGTAAACATTTTGTAAATCAACAAAATCGTTTGTTCATGTTTTGTTAAAATGCACAAAGGTAATATTATTCTGGAAACGCATTGTTCCATTTATTCACTGTAATTTCGAACAATCATTGATTTTAAATTAAAAGCAGTTCATTCTTGGTATAAACTTAATTGTTCAAATACAAAACATATAAATATTTTAAGTACATACGCACAATTCTCAGTATGTAAAATATATATGTTAAATTACTTTCAATGGAAAACATACAATATCTTTTCGCCATGTCCAGTTTTTAAAAACACAAATCACATTGTCAAATACTCTTTAACATTTTACACAGTGATTTTTTAGTGAAAATAATATTTCCCCTTTTTTTTCAATGTAAAGTGAATGTTTTTTAATTAGGAAATTAAATCCTCTTAATGTTACTGTTGCTGTTGAATGTGTTTATATATATATATTTTATAAATCCTTTTAATGTTGTTCATCTTGTTGAACTGTGAATTTTTTTAATAAAGCCCCTGTGAAGAGGAAAATAATAAAGAAAATATCACCTTGATTTACATATTCAGCTATCATAACGGTAACAGAGAACATTATATTGCTTTTGAATTGCCTTTATCGTTTATCTTTAGTGTTTTAAATGCGTTTAAAAACTCTACCTTTGCCATATAAGTGTATTTCCATCCCGTGTTATGCTTTTTCCTTTAGAAGATAATGCTTCGTTCACTCGATGAAAATTGACTCCCTAACTTTAAAGGTAAAGACGAATTTTGGAAATGCCCCCCTCTCAAAAAATGAAATGGAAGCTGTTATTACCAATCATGAGAAAGAATATGTTTTTAATAATACGTGATGATACAAAATTTGCCGGGAAAACGCCTACTAATTGATATATTTGGTAAATTATTATATCTATCCGGACTGGATAGATATCGCGTAGACCCATGAACATCTTTCTATGTACAGTGCTTGTAACTTTACTAAGACTGGGCCAAATTTCTTATCATTTTGATGATTTTTTTTTAAAAACCTCATCCTGCTCTCCTTTTTCCATCCTAAGTTCCTCTCTACTTCCCCCTTCCTTTCCTTCTCTTTCTGTATTTTATTCTTTCTTCTTTTCTCTCAATTCCTCTCTCCAGCTTTTCCATATCTGCTTACTTCTGATGAGATCAATTTGATATTTTAAAGGTAGTGTATCCCTTATGCAGCCAAGATCACAATTATGTACTGGAAATTTGCAGGAATTATAAATATGTCACGTGTGTCCTCTTTGTGAAATGTAAACGTTTGTAGTGTCCTAATATTCAAATTATGCAAGGGAAACCCATTTATTTTCTAGACTCTACTGTCAGACACTATTGAGTTACTGACTGACTTCTTTTTCTTCTTTAGTAATAACATACAGAAAATGAGCTAAAAAGGATACGTGTGCATCAATAGCCCACTTCTTGTTATAGCCAAAATTAAACTGATTGAATCTTAGATGTGATCAAGATATACCTCCATCAGACACAATTTGTAAGAAATCCTTCAATAAATGCATTTATTGAAGGATTTCTTACACATGGCAGTAAGAGCATACAAAAAGGACAAATGACCTTTGACCCTATAAAGGATGGAACAATGAGGGCAGCATCACCAAAAAGTAAAGATGTGTAATAACGGTGTGTAATAACGGTACTAAAAAAAGAAGATAAAAACCTTTATATATTTGCAATTACAGACCAATTACCCTGCTTAATGTGGATTATAAACTTTTGTCTAAAGTGTTGGCGGAAAAAATAAAGAATGTTTTGGAAGAGGTGATACATGTAGATCAAGTTGGATTTTTGCCTGGTAGGAATATAGGAGAAGCGGTGAGAATTATTGACGATGTCATATTTTACACACAGGTATACAAGGTACAGGGTTTTCTAGTAACAGTTGATTTCGAGAAAGCTTTTGACACTGTCTCACACTCATATATGAATTTCTTACTGAAAAAATTAATGTTAAAGAAGGAATGAATTATAAGGAAATACTGAGCAAAATAAAAAGATTGTTAGGGTGGTGGAAGCAACGGGATTTAACCCTTTTTGGGAAAATTCAATTGGTTAAAGTTTTTGCAATCTCTAAATTACTATATGTGTCTTCTATAATGTCGGTACCACCAAGTGTTTTCAAGGAAGTTGAAAAGATTTGTTTTAATTTTATATGGAATGGACACGATAAGATAAAAAGGAATATTTTATATTTGAACTATGATAAAGGGGGTTTGAAAATGTTGAATTTCAAGTACATGATCTATGCACAGCGTGTAGTGTGGATTAAGAAACTGCTTGGTGGCAATAATGACATGAAATGGAAACAATTTTTCGAATATATATTCAGAACGTTAGGAGGAAAGTTAATATTTCTTTGCAATTATAATCCCAAAACAATCAATATTAAGGCACCCAATCTATACTTGGATTTTTTTGAACATCTGGAATTATCTAAAGGAGAAGGAATATATTGTAAAAGAAACAAATAATGAAAATCAAATTATCTTTAACAATACTTTTATTGAAGGTAGGATAATTCCTTTTAATGCAATTTTTTTCAGGTGAACATTTTTCAAGTTAAACATTTGACGGACGCAGAAGGTGATATGAGATCAGGGGACTATTTCATAAGGAAAGGTCTTAATGTAGATGATCTGTTTTTTCTAAATGATCTATACACCAAATTGCCAGCTGCCTGGAAGATAAAGAGAATTTTAGAGGGAGAGATGATACTCTAAATGACACTGTTGATCTTTCTAACATTAACTTTATCATTAACAAAACAGTGTATTCTTTTGAGTCTGTCTCTTCCAAAATGCTCTATAACATTTTTATTGCTATAATACAAGATGCATTTGCTTTTAAACATCCAGAGGTAATAGCTTTAAATCTAGATAAGTCGGAAACTACAACATTTTTCTCAATCCCCAGATTTTCCACTCTAGATGGGAAGTTAAGGGAGTTTCAGTATAAACTTTTACATAACATCATATTTTGTAATGATAAATTGTATCTTTTGGGATTAACACAGCCAAATTTATGTTCCTTTTGTAGAAAAGAAGTAGAAACCTATCGTCATATCTTCTTTGAATGTTCTGAAGGGTCCAGAATATGGAATGAGATGGGAAACAGTTTAAAGATGTTTCAGTTTCTTAATATGCAATGGATTGATGTGTTGCTTGGTTTCAGAAAAAATATGAAAGATAATATATTGTTAAATCATGTATTGATTTTGGTCAAATATATGATTTACAGTAATCGTAAAAATGGAAAGTTCTCAACTAGTAAAGAAATATGTAAGGCTGTAGAGAACTCAAAAACGTTGAACATGAAAAAGCAAAATTAAAGGACAAACTGCCAATACATTATAAAAAATGGGAAAATGTTACCCCTTAAGGCAGGGGAACTGATTGTATAATTTCTGTTTACTCCCTCACTTTCTCATCGATCCGGACACTTATCTACTATCGTGTTTGCTTGTTTTTTATATTTTATATATTTAATTTTTTAAATAACGGTATAGCTACAGACCTCCACTGATACAAGACCCTCATATAGTTATAATGAAAAATGCACCATATCATTATTATGTAAATATAACAAATTTTGTTATCATGGGTTATGAAGCAGCACCTTCACCTTATAATTTTTGTTTATATAAGAAAATCTTTGTTCAGATTGCTTAATTTATATTGAACTAATTAATTTGCATAGAAGATATGTTGTAAAAATTGTTCCTTTTTACAATGTTGTATCCAAAAATATTAATATGAAGTATTACCGTCACCTTTTCCTTTTTTAAAGGAATTGTAGCACATTCTGTACACTTGATTGAATGTGTACTATATTAGTTTGGATACTTATGGAAAATATTTTAAAAATATGTCTGTGTTTATAATGTATGATACAATGTACTACATGTATGTTTATACTGTAAGAACAATTGTGTTCCTATTCATCATTTTGTATAATTATGAAAATCTGAATAAAGGCAAAAAAGCTTTAAAAAAAAAAAAAAAAGTAGATTGTTCCAAGATGCACCTTCGTTCAAAATTTGAACAAAATCCTTTAATAATTGTGGCCTATATACGGTAGAGCGCACACAAGAATATGACGCGGCCGTAACGCTGCTGAATGTGTATACTACCGGAGGATACAATTATAATAATAATAATGGTAATAATAATAAATTGTGATAATAATGAAATAATGTTGGTTTCTTTTTGACAGGTACATCGATCTCGCAGGGAAAGAGGTGTAGGCTTTTATCATTAAATATATGATTACGTAGGCATTTTCTGCTCAATATTGTGTAATTATTTGTTGTTATTCTCTCAATTCTGAATAATTTATCTCTTCTATATTCTCTTACTTCCCTCTGTTTTATTTTTTCTCTCTCTCCCTCTACTTCCTCTTCTTATAATGTATTCTTTTGTATCATGACTTCTCTTCTCCTTTCTCTATCACTCTCTCTCTCTCTCTCTCGTCCTCTCGCAATTCCTTGCATGTCTCAGGTCTTATACATCATTGTCACGCTGCTGCTGGGTCGAGCAATCCCCTGGTTCGTCCGACCTAGCAGCGACTGTGGTATTTGGCAGACACGCATGGTTCTGAGGCGTTGCAGGGGTGATATTGCTGTTTTTATGATTGGTACCATGCATCATGTAAAAATCTAGTGTCAAATGTCCAGTTTATCATTTTATCATGTTCAAATGCAGTACCAATCAAGTCTGTTGACGATTTCTGGCGATGACAGCTTTAGTGTTAAAACCAAATGATCGAGCGGTCAGCGGTGAACGAAGAATTTGATTATTTTCTCGAAAGTATATAGATCAAGGCTACATGTGAAAATGTAGGTGTAGGATTTAATAGCTCCAAACTGCAATGAACAAAATTATGCTAGGATGCTATTTCTGCATTCAACAAAATACAAAGTGTGAAATACCATTTTAGTCATTCAGATTTCCTTTCTCCCACTTTTCTCCAAGAATATGTTGTGAAAACAATCCTATGATTACACTGGCTTTTTCAATATCTAGGTTTGTTACAGTATCTGTGCAAACATGACTGTAGAAGTCGAGTGTGTACTAATATTATAGTTCTAAATATATTACTGATTGCGGATATAGTGTCTGAATAATGTCTCTAGTGATATATTCGTTTGTCTCGCAATGTATGGTCAATAAGGCCGATCTAAAAGATCACGACGTTTCGTGCGCCGCTGCAACACTTCGTCAGGTAATAAAATATATTGTAAGCAAGCGTGTTCAAACAAATATCACTAGAGATATTATTTAAGATAAATATCATAGTTATTTGTATTAATTAAGTAATCTGATGTTTTTTCTTTTTATTATTAATACGATCAATATGTGCCACACGAGTAAAGAGCAATAAACACAAAACAAACAAAATACAGAAATGTTTCAAAAGCTGGAACAAATGCTTCCTCGAGGAAAGAGGTGGATAAATATAAATTCAAGAGTACATCCATCTAGCTTTATAGAGGGACGTGGAATTCAATATCCACCACCAATAATTCTTTTACAACTGTTCAATAAAAACAAAATGACTGGTGGGTAGAATTCACCAAGGTGTATTAAAGGTCAGGTCAATTCACTCTATACTGGTTGGTAAATCATTCATCGATAAAACAAATGTTGCATTGCTGAAATTTGGGGTAAAAAAGAGAAAAGTAGAATATAAAACTTCATGAACCTATGACTGTATCAGGAGTTTGAGTACATCATGAACCTTGTACATTGAATTTTAAGCTGGTTACATGTACAATATATTCTTGATTGACGAACATATGATTATTATACATGATATCAGCCAGAAAAAAATACAACTAAGTAAATGTATCACAAATTAGACATTGACTGATTTACAGTGCACACATAGACATATGATTTCAAATATGAACAATCAATATTCAATACATGTAAAACGGTAAACGGGGCAGGTGCGCATGTATTCGCACGCGCATGCCATCTTCGGCCATCCTCTGGACACCCGTACTGAAGCGAACGAAGCAGGAATGTCTACCGACGTCAGCGACTCGCGCGGAATAATGTAGGCCGAACATCTCAGATATTGTAGAGATAAACAAGCATCAAGAACAGGAAAAACAAAAGAATCAATAACACCCCCCCCCTCATTTGTAAACACCTGAAACACAGATTACGGTGTCTTTAATTTTTTAAAACACCCCCAGTTGCCAATGGAAGAGGGGGGGGGGGGGCTCTTCTGGCCCCCCAAACAGGTAAATTTAAACCTTTTTTTAGATAAAAAAAAGAAGCCCGCTCTATAGCCTGAAGCCCTGAACGTCGTATAGTACGAAAATCGTATAACTGGGCGTAAACAATTTGGCCAGCTTTTATGTCATTGATATCTTCAAAACTCGTATGTTTATACGATGTATGTTTATACAATGTTGTTTTATACAGTAGGTTTGCGGGTGCACCATGTGAGAGAGAGAGAGGGTTGAGGAGTCCTGAAAAGGACTCTGACTCGGTAATCTTTCTTGGGGGTGTGTAGTCCTGAAAAGGACTGTTGTTATCTTTCTTAGCATATAGTTCTAAGGAGAACTATAGCGCTTGGAGAGGATGAGTGGCTCGACGTTTCAAACAGGTTGACTATCCGTCGTCAGGAGTGACGACGGATAGTCAACCTGTTCGAAGCGTCAGGGGGGGGGGGCATCTCCAAAACAATTAACACGTTTTTTCCCGGGGGGGGGGCGCCCCCCCCCCCCCTGGAACCGCCACTGGTGGGAGTAAGAGAGAGAGAGAGACATTGGCATTAATGTATTTGTTGGTAATTGGTGGCTAGTTTTGTCTTCAATCGGTGGCTAGTTTTGTCGGTAATCGGTGGCCTCTACATCCCCCCTGAAAAAGGTCTAGCGACGCCCCTGACAAGTAAAAGAAATATTAATCATTGGTCATTAATGTGTAATGATGTCCATTATTCACATACCTAGCGGAACATACGTCTCCTGCGACATCTCACCCTCAAGAAGATGAATTACTGGAGTTACTTATAGTTAAAAATCCACTTTATGACTACAGTATTTCACAACTGATCACTTTGTTTGAGAAGTGAGCTTGAATCTAATGTAATTGTTTTTTTAATTTCATTCCTATACGAAATTCGATTGATGTTTACAGCAGTACTTAACAGTACACTATATGGATAATCTTGAAATCTGGTAAAGGGGAATTATGCAAAAGCTTATTCATTCTATTATCATGCGAAAGTAGCATTGCATCAGAAGAAAACGATTGCTCTTGAAATGTCCTCTTGTGACACCTTTTTCTAGTTTGAGATTTTCTTTATATAATAATGATACTATGTCTCGTTTACCCAGGGTACGTAGCCTCATCGGTTTTTATCCTGTTCTTGATACTTTAGCCGAGCTATACCATACACATTCTCTCAGGCATTTAAGGAATTAAATTATTTCAAACTTTCTTCAGGAATTCATTGCTCTATCATTTTTCTGAGCATGACTTTGAAAAGGGCCCGTGGGGTCCGGCCACTATGAATGAGGTGCTCGAACCCCATCCACACCTTTTAATGGTAAAGCTTTGATTTACATTAATTCAGACAAGAAGTGAAGCTGTGGCATCTTGGGGAGTGTGCTAACTGCTTTCACTTTGAAACCCTTCCCTTCCAGGAACTTCTTTATGTTGTCCTTGCCCCACATCGCACCTAGAGCCATGGAGCCAGGATGGTTGTTGGACATCGGCAGACAGTAAAACAAGCTGTCGGTGTAATTAAACGAGGCGTTCGGATCTCCAAGGTTATCGGCCTGTTTCGATTCAGCATACAGCTCAATCACCGACATGATTCCATCCTTCTTCATCACTCTCTTGACGTCATCAATGATCAGGTCGGGTCGGGGTGTGTCGTGGAGGAGGTTGAAGAAGAAAACATAGTCGAACGTCGAGGTCCAGTCGTTAGGCATCGCAGAGGCATCGGCGCAGACGTACTCAAGGTTCTTCAGACCAAGCGTGGCTACTTCCTTATAGGCCCAGTCCACGTTGCACTGGTCTATATCAAGACCGACGAAATGGCTGTTGGGAAAACTCTGGGCCAGCATTTTCATTGCAGCACCACGACCGCACCCGACGTCAAGCATCCGAATTCCACTCTCTGAAATTATTGATGATACAAATAGGACTATCAACATCGAACATCCAAATTACCTTCTAAAATTCACATTGAAATGAAAGTCATTGTATAGATACCGTCCTTCGGCGGGTTCGGTACTGTTACGAAAACAGAGTGGGTTGATTGAAACCCATAAAATTCAGCTCGTCCTCAAATACGGTCTGACCCCTCCCCACCCCCTCCCCACTTCCCCGTATCCATAGGATCAAGCCATAACTCACAATCGTAAATCAGCGAGAACAGTTAGGAATGATCCTCTTACCCAATCTTGCCTTGATCTCGGGTTGAGATGGAATGAACTCCTGAACGAAGCAGTGGTTGAACCAGGGCAGGCCATAACTGTTGTTGAATTCGTGGTAATTCGGCGTCATTGAAAATGTCAGACCTGGAATAAAACATGAAACAAGAAGATGATGAGCGAAAGTATCTTCCAAGTAATAAATTCTGTCAGCTGGGTATGATGGCAAAGAATTTCAGGAAATCAATTTTTAACCCTCATGTTCGGACTCTATGTTACGTAATATTTCATTGTCGTGTTCGCACATTTGAAAAGATGAGCACTTAAAGTTGAACTTAAGTGGGGTTTTTAAAGTATTGATTGCAATCGTGGTCCGTTAACTACCCCTGGGTTGAGAGAGACAGTTGTGTATGAAACACCTTGCTTGTCAAAATATAAGCACCTGAAACGTTCTCATGAACTAAGCTCAACACCAAATGGGTTAAAAGAATCCAGCACATTATATTGGCATCTGCATATTGTCACGTGGTCATGGTGCTTCACAAGAGTTACTGTTTCCAACACATTGTAAATTTAGTGACCCGAAATTTGAATTTTTTACATTTTTCTTTGTTGGGGTAAGGTCACCTTTTTTGGGGTCAGTAATGGGCATATTATTTTTTTTTTGATTATTATTTTTTATAATTAAAAAAAACAAACAAACAAACAAAAGGGGGGTTTTAGGGGGGTTTTACACACATACAAATACCAAATCCCCCCCCCCCCCCCGCGTACTCGCGCCTGGTTAGGTTTACAATTGTGTTTTGAGCTAGATTTAGGTTAATAGTCGCCGTCGTAAAACACAATTTCTTTGTTGGGGTAAGGTCACCTTTTTTGGGGTCAGTAATGGGCATATTATTTTTTTTTTGATTATTATTTTTTATAATTAAAAAAAACAAACAAACAAACAAAAGGGGGGTTTTAGGGGGGTTTTACACACATAAAAATACCAAATCCCCCCCCCCCCCCCCCGCGTACTCGCGCCTGGTTAGGTTTACAATTGTGTTTTGAGCTAGATTTAGGTTAATAGTCGCCGTCGTAAAACACAATATTCTGAAACCCGAAGAAAAATCTGTTGCTTTGCTCATCACCTCTTGGTCCGTCTTTCTTGACGACTTCGAGCATCTTGTTGAAAACCTCACTAATGATGGGTATTCCTACGGAGCAGTCAGCCCCCTGACCCGCCATCGTCCCTGATCGAAAGCTGTCGACGCGATGCGTTGGTAGATGGTACCTCTCTGTTACAGGGTCGAGATCGACGATGTAGGCCGTGGTCATCACGCCTAGCCATTCTCGAACATACCTGTCATGAAATACATTATAGAAAAGGTTATACATTTCAACAAGCCTTGCGTACCACTCCGAATGTTATGAGAGAGAGAGAGAGAGAGAGAGAGGGGGGGGGGGGTTGGGGGGGGGGAGAAAGACATGCAAGCTGATGCGTATGCATTGACCGACTGGCATGTTGGAGCGGTTGCCAAATTTTGATAACGTTTGTTGGAAATTACAAATTCCCAAATTTACAGTCAGGCAAAAAAGTATGTTAAAGAGAAAAAGAAAGAAAGAGAGAAAGAAAGAATTAGTAACAGTACTTGCCAGTGCATGTCGCAAATGAGGTATCAAAATATGCTTATCTGACCGTAATTTAATGCCTAAATACCCTGAGCTTCCGGGGGCTACCTGATCGTTAATACTCCATTTTGAAAAGCGTTCCGCGGGGGCTGCATGTAACATGTAAGAGTGATGGTGATGCAGATTTTTCTTCGCTTATTAAGCCACCGCAATTTCACCACTACCGGTCTATATATTTTACTAGCTTAGCAAATGTTTTCAGAGTGAGATAACACAAGTAGTTATTTTTACCTAAATGCACCCCTGTTAAAATGAAAAGAAAGGGGAAAGAAAGAGAAAGAAGGAGAAAAAAGAACAACGAGAGAAAAAAAAAGGATACCCTTTTAACCCCCTGCCACTACTTTTGTAATAATTTAATTGGTTCCATCAAGTGCATGTTTACCGTCAAATTATATTTTGTTCCATGTTGTAGGACCTTTGTCACGCAAGATCAACCGTATACAAGCCTCACGTTTCGTATTTTGGAGTTAATATAAAGAAATAAAGTCCGTGCGTTCTACATGAATTGGTCTTTGGACCAGAAAATAAATGTGTCCTTTATGATCAGAGTAGTATGTTTCTTTACAATCCTACATGATTGGTTATCATAGTATTTACCCTCCATTTGACCTTTGACCTTCATATCATAAGGCTAAGTCATGAAATTTCTTCTTACACCGAGGGTAGACATTGATAGTATTTTATTTTCAGCATGGGCGGCAATCTCCGGGGAATTCTAAAATAATGGGAAATAGACAATATTTACAATTCTTCATTAATTTCAAAGTTTAAGAATATTTTATTCGACTATAATGTGGTCTAGTGTTATTGTTCAAAAAATGGAATCTGCTCGGTTGTTACATTCCCTTGCACAATATACTTGAACTCAAAGAAGAACTGTGGGAAATTACGAAGACAGAGATTGTGTGTGTCTATAGAAGATACGTCATAGCAGGTCTATGGTCTTAGGGTGTGTTTATGCTCAATTTTGAAGGCAGAATGAGCGATTTGAAACGCTCATCGTAATCGAAGTTCCACGGCGTACTGTTTATGCTCACTTCTCTGCCTCCACCAGGCATGATTCAAACCTGCACTGCGCATGCTACGTTGACCCCAATAATTAAACGCGTTTACAAACGATTGTGCGTTTATGCTTCCCCAGAATCGCCGATCTGAAACGCACCTTTTTGTGAGTTTACGATCGACGATTACGATCACCGTTTTTCGTTGATTCTACAAAAATGAGAAAGGACGCAACCGTGTTTTGAACTAAACGCGTAGCAAATGCCGCATTTTGGCCAGAAAAGTTGAGCATAAACATACCCTTAGAGAGACAAATATAGATTATAATGGCTCTTTACAACAAAAATCATGCGATCGATAACTGGGTCTCTTCTAAGAGGGTTGTTGTTGGTTGTTGAGTTTAGTGTAGTTTGTTGGCGCTACAATAAATTATATCCATCGATTTCGATGATTTCCGCCAGGCTTGGTGTGAGAGGGCATCTTGCTTTCTCTTCTATACTCTACTAACGTTTCTGTGATTCTGATATACTTGCCCGGTGTGTAAGATAAAGACTTACCTTGAACTTTGTTATTGGCGTAGTGCAATGTTATCGAGGATTAATCTATGTGCTCGTTACTCATTTGTTATTTACTTGTAGGTATAATACAAAATTATGGGAAATCATCTAAAATATGCTGCCTACCCCCCCCCCCCCCCCCCCTCCGGCCTACCCCTATAGGAGGAAAGAGATGGGTTGTAAGCTCTGACAGGAGATGGAAAGTGATCTTAAATGCAAGGTCCCAAACTACAAAATATGATATACATGTTTAATTCACAGAGAGCATCTTTCGAATATGTTTTAAACAACAGTTTTCTTTTTTCGGGGGGGGGGGGGGGGAGAAGGGGTATAGCCTTTCTGTTCCCCTAGTCATCAGATATTATTGTATTTGTGGAGATTCAGACAATAATGGCTCAGCCCCCTCAAGAACAACAAAATCACTCATTACCCTAGCTTCGCCACTGCTATGGCATATATGTAAAGATCACAGACGCTATTTTTTTGTCATGGGTTGTTAACAAAATATACTTATAATTTTTTTTGTAAATACTAAATAGCACTGTATTTACCTTGGTAAGTATTTACATGTACATCAATTATTCGGAATAGTGCAAACATGGGTGGCTGCCGGGCTCACGATCAATTGGGCAAAAAGAATAATATATTTCAACCCTTGCAAAACAAAAAATCAAAATGAGGAATTTTTATTTCAGCTATACGAACCATATTTATTTTCTAATTTCCTTTCGCAATATAATGATAATTACAATCAAACTTCTTTGATTAATATTCCATATGATTATACAATCATTTTTTATTTTTTTAAATAATCTATATAAAAAAGAAGAACATTCTGTTTGGAGCCGGACTTCATTTAACTCATATAATTTTACTCAGACCTATACCGTGCGTCCCCAAAAAAACTATACACTTTTGAAATGGCTGCCGAATAAAAGATATATGATTCTGGGGGCAAATTTTTATATGTATGAAAAGCTCATAAACTCAACTTTCATATGACACCAAAAAGTCCGAAAATAATTCATGCCTGGTTGAGCACTGCTCACTTTTGTAAAGGGTATGAAAATTAGGTTGCGCAGGAATTAGCCTTCAAATTTGTGAGAGGTAAATCCTTTGGAGCTTACGGAATTGAGGATGATATGACCAATTTATGTTCAATCGTGATGAGGTAAATGGGTAACCTGAAGAATAAGTAGCCAACATCTGTGACATTCCTTTTTTCAACAAACCGTATTTGAATAATCAATTTTCATAATCCCCATCTGGTTATTAAGTAAATCAATGAGATGTTCTACTAATCTTACAATAACTGAAATGTGGGGTGAAGGTTTTTATTCAAAGTCACAGATGTAACAAATAACAGTTTGTAACATGGAAATTACAACATGGACCATCACCCCATCCTGACTCCCATTGAACACACCACTGAGTCTACCAGGGAAAGTTACAATGCTACAATAAAAAAAATACAATTCCTGTTCACTCATGCATACACGTTTGGTTTAATAAACAATGAAATTCACTCAGCAAATCATGAATGTATCATATCACCCTCAATTTTGTAAAGTTTTTTTTTTTTTTTTTTTTTTTTTTTTTGGGGGGGGGGGGGGTGGGGGGACGCACGGTATAAAGAAACGCCCATCTGACTCCCGAAGTAGATGACCTGGGACCTGTCTTATAGAGCTGCATCAATCGCAACTGTGTAGGCCTAGAGTCTACATAAGAGACAGGAGACTGCAAACTTGCGATTGATTGGGGGACTTGCGATTGATTTGGATCATTGTAACTCTTTAATTGTAAGACGGCGCGGAGCCGTGATCATAAGATGTGCGCCATGATTGATTGATTGATTTTTATTCGACAAGCTTCCAACATACAAAAATATACAACAATAACAGATCAAAAACTAGAAATGCAATCGTGTCACAACGATGTGCGTGCAATGACGCCGTGTTTCTACGTGTCAAACGAAAAAGCTTCTTTCGGACTATCCAGAGCAATTTGCACGAAGTCTGTAGCTTCTGTGATATTGGAGATAGGTAGGGCGAAAGAAAGGCATCAACAGTGACCTTGATGGGATGGTACTATGCCTACGAAGTTTGAAAGAAATTGGGATAGGGGAAAGAACCTAGAAAGGGCACAAACCAATGGGATTTGGTGCATGTTTGACATTGTAATCAAGTTCGTTCTGGGGGCCAAAATCGTGAACCCGATATGCCCCATAGACAATGCGTGTAATGAATGGGCGGAAAACGTGCAGGATCTGTATTATGGCCGGAGTTAAATTGTTTTTTCTCTCTCTCTTTACGTCTCTTTATGGGCCGTATTTGGTATCATTAGAAAGAGAATTTCATGGTTGTTATTGTAAACCACTCTCTTTTTTTCTATGATAATCCTATCGAAACACGTGATGTAAAATAGATGTATAGGACAAAATGGCGTCTTAAATGGCCCCCTTGACCAATTTCAAAAATCCGGCCAAGAGGTGCCCTGCGTATTGGAGCTCGGCATGTCACTGCAAATTTTCAAGGAAAAAAAAGGACGTTTAAGGGGCGAAAAGCAGTCTGAAAAAATGACGTCATAGCCGAAACGTGTTAGGTTCGGGCGGAAACTCGGCGGAATTCGTGTAGTGATCTTTGTTCAAATGCGATTTACTCACAATTTTCTGTGTGAACATATAAAATACTTGGTATCATCCGAAAGGGCACTTCATTGCGGTCAGTTTGACACCATTGTTAACTGCGCGCAATGTATTGCGCGCATTGAACGCGCTATTACGTAATCCATAGTAAATTCATCATTTTTGGCGATAACTTTGCGCTGACAAATTCGAATTTTACCAAACTTTGTAAACAGTTGTCACGTATATGGATACATATGTCTGCAAAGTTTCATTGATGTAGGTATAACGATCGCCATTTTAGAGCAAGTTGAAGTTATTTCTCAATTTTCTTGAAAATGGCGAATTTGGAGGGCAATTTTCCCAAATTTGGTCAGTGATAGGGTATATAATTTTGTATATGGCTGGAAAGGGCATATCTTCAAGTATCTAAATCCAAAAAAGAGTACGGGTTTGCCAAGCCATTATGGAGATACGGCCACAGACAGAAAGCCAATTCCCAGAACTTTAGAGGGCGCTATTTATGTTTTGCATAGCTATTGGAGCGTAAAAATTGGCATGGCTATGTGCAATTATGAAATAAAGATACTGCTAGAAGATGAGACGGAACGAAATTGGTTAAAGAAAGTTATTGCAATTTTTAGATTTGTAGGGGTCTATTTTTCAAGAATTTGAGAGATTGTTGACGGAGTCGGTTTCAGATTTGAATTTTGACTATGAAGATGGCATTTTGAAGGTCAAGTTATACGTCGCAGAGGAAAGAACATGTCTTAGACTATCTAAAGGAATTTGTTAGAAGTTTGTAGAATCTAGGATAGTGGAGATAGGAAGGATGAAAGAAAGGCCTTAAAATGGACCAGAAACGGACAAAATGGCGCCTGGACGGTCATGCACGACTGATTTCGAAAATCGAAAAAGTAGGTGACCTTGATGAGATGCTAGAGATGATGCCTACGAAATTTGAAAGGAAAAGGGCATGAGGAAAGCACCTAACTAGGAATCACAAGCACCATGTACAAAACGAATGGGATTTTTGGACGATAAGGAAAACAAGAATATTAATGGGGCAGAATGTGAACGAAAACAAGGCAATGACGAAGGACGTCATTGCAATAAGTCAGCTTGAACAGGATAACCCACGAAAGCTCGATAGCTTATTTCCAGTGGGGTCCCTTACAGACATGTATAAAATTAATAAGTTAAAATAGTAATATTTACAGACAGATAAGAAAATTAAAAGAACTACATATTAAAGATAATAAAAATAATAACAACATTAAACTGATGATAGAAATGATATTAAGTACAAGAAGAAAAAGAAGAAGGAGAAGAAGAAAAAGAGGAGAAGGAAGAAGAGGAAAATAATGATGAATTTGTAGAATTTCTATAACGTACGAAAACATAAGTATATACAACATGAAAAAGTATGAACCGACAGAAGAATACAAATTTCAATCATATAACATGTCATTCACTTCTCTTCTCTGACTGTCAAGTATTAGGTATTCCTTTAATTGCAATGACGACCTTCGTCATTGCCTTGTTTTCGTTCACATTCTGCCCCATTAATATTCTCCTTTTCCTTATCCTTATCCTTATCGTCCAAAAATCCCATTCGTTTTGCACGTAGTGCTTGTTATTCCTGGTTAGGTACTTTCCTCAAGTCCTTTTCCTTTCAAATTTCGTAGGCATCATCTCTAGCATCTCATCAAGGTCACCTACTTTTTCGATTTTCGAAATCACTCATGCATGACCGTCCAGGCGCCATTTTGTCCGTTTCTGGTCCATTTTAAGGCCTTTCTTTCTTCCTTCCTATCTCCACTATCCTAGATCCTACAAACTTCTAACAAATTCCTCTAGATAGTCTAAGAGATGTTCTTTAATCTGCGACGTATAACCTGCCCTTCAAAATGCCATCTTCATACTCAAAATTAAAATCTAAAACCGACTCCGTCAAAAATCTTTCAAATTCTTGAAAAATGGACCCCTAAATAATCTAAAACTACTATAACTTTCTCATTTAAATTTCGTTTTGTATTTAAATCTCACAGTATCTTTATCTCATAATTGCACATAGCCATGCCAAATTTCACGCTCCAATGGCTTTGCACAACATAAATAGCGCCCTCTAAAGTTCTGGGAATTGGCTTTCTCTCTGTGGCCGTATCTCCATAATGGCTTGGTAAACCCGTACCCTTTTTTGGATTTAGATACTTGAAGATATGCCCTTTCCAGCCATATACAAAATTGTATACCCTATCACTGACCAAATTTGAGAAAATTGCCCTCCAAATTCGCCATTTTCAAGAAAATTTCGAAATAACTTCAACTTGCTCTAAACCGGCGATCTTTATACCTACATCAATGAAACTTGGCAGACACATGTATCCATATACGTGACAACTGTCTGCTAAGTTTAGTAAATTGTAATGCCCTCTTTGCCAAGTTATCGCCAAAATGATGAATTTACTATGCTTTACGTACTAGCGCGTTTGATGCGTGCAGTACGTTTTACGCAGATGACAATGGTGTCAAACTGACCGCAATGAAGTGCCCTTTCGAATGATACCAAGTATAGTATATGTTGACGCAGAAAATTGTGAATAAATCGCATTTGAACAAAGGTCACTACACGAATTCCGCCGAGTTTCCGCCCGAATCTCACACGTATCGGCTATGACGTCATTTTTTCAGACTGCTTTTCGCCCCCTAATTAAACGTCCTTCTTTTTCCTTGAAAATTTGCAGTGACATGCCGAGTTCCAATACGCAGGGCACCTCTTGGCCGGATTTTTGAAATTGGTCAAGGGGGCCATTTAAGACGCCATTTTGTCCTATAAATCTATTTTACATCACGTGTTTCGATAGGATTATCATAGAAAAAAAGAGGGTGGTTTAAAATAACAATCATAAACTTCTCTTTCTAATGATACCAAATACGGCCCATAAAGAGACATAAAAAGAGAGAGAAAAAACAATTTAACTCCGGTCATAATACAGATCCTGTACGTTTTCCGCTCATGCATTACACGCATTGTCTATGGAGGCATATCGGGCTTTTGACCCCCAGAACGATCTTGATTGCAATGACACACATGCACCAAATCCCCTTGGTTTTTGCACGCAGTGCTTGCGAGCCCTTTCTACGTCCTTTCCCATATCCCAATTTCTTTCAAACTTCGTAGGCATAGTCACTACCATCCCATCAAGGTCACTGTTGAGGCCTTTCTTTCGCCCTACCTATCTCCAATATCACAGAAGCTACAGACTTCGTACAAATTGCTCTGGATATAGCCTATAATCTAGGCGGAGTGCCGAGCTTTTTTCTTTGCTGCTAGACTAACCCTAAGCAGAACGTCTGATACGGCGAGACTACGAACCGTGAGTATAGGCTACTCTGGCGCAGTGGAAGTTACAAACTGATTCAGCCGAGGACGCAGGTTCGAAACTGATTCACGTCTTTCGGATGGTGACGTTTAAAGGTCGGTCCCCAGACGTAAATAATCATATCTGATTGATACACGTCTGTAATGAAACCAAATACACACACAAACACACAGAGAAGCTCTTTCGTTTGACACGTAGAAACATGGCGTCACTTGCACGCACATCGTTGTGACACGATTGCATTTCTAGTTTCCTCTTAAAATGATCATAGTTTCCTATTTCTTTTACACCATTGCATTGGGAAGGGAATTCCAATGTTTTATGGCAGTGTAATGAAACGAATTTCCAATACTACCTACTCTTTCTGGTAAGTTAAAGTCTTCTATTTCTTCTTGTATTATAATCATGTACGTCAGTAACAAGATCGAAGTTGGATCGAATATAATGATTCGACCTAGAGTAAAGGAGCCGGTAATCGGACAGCTCCAGTTTTCGGCCGATTGGTTGGATGCATGGTAAAATCACATTAAAATACATGGCATAATAGCACAACACATATACCACACATACCATACCATGCCAGTGTCACTGAAGAACCACATTTGCAATGAAAAATATATCCTAAAATATCACATTTTAGCGATGTAATCGGCGGTCCCGCTACCCGAATCTGAAAAATCGAGTATCTTACGCGTGTCTGTAAGAAATATGGGTACCATAAAATGAGCTTTATTTCAAGTATTTTTCAGATTTAGAGCCCGATTTTGTGCTAGTCGCAAGCTCAAAAGTATCTCATCGCATGTATTAAATCAATGCAGCCGCACACCGCGACGCACACACGATATGTTCGTCTAATTCAGATTCCAATTGCCGATCACCGCTGTGCCTGTCTTCGGCCACGCGAGCACCCGGGAGCTCCGGCGTGGGATACCTGCTCCGCCCGCTTGTGCTATACATCAGCGCGGAAACGCACGTCGCGCGCGAGCGCTTCCTATTGACTTTGTACATGCGTCCGAAAACTGGTTCGCTATGCCGATAACCGGCTCCAAAACAGTGAAAATTGAAATGAATATTGTCATGGCAATTCGCGATTTTTTTTCTGGGATTCTTTTTTTGTTTAAATAATAATAATATTTACTTCATGATTTGAACAAGAAATGATAATAAATAGGAAGTAAAGAGTCCAAAAAATAGGATTTTGTCTTAAGTGGCCGAAAACCGGGTCCTTTTACTCTAGTATGTCTTAGTAAATAATGGTTCATTTTTGCGTGTGCAATCGGCATCACCATTCATTCACTCATACTGCAAGTTCCGCCATTGACTTACCTTTCTTTCAACCCAGCTGCATCAGCCAGCTCTTGCGATGTCATTGGTTTGTCATGGTGATCGACGAGGACGGCGAAAAGACCGCTCTTGACGCCTAATGCGATCGAAAGTCCAGTAAATCCTCCACTTATGAAGCCAAAGAGTCGGGAAGAAAAATCTTCCGCTGTTTCGTTGGCGTATTTATCTGCCATTGTTAATTATTCCTAGATATTCAAAGCTGAATCGCGTATGTGGCCTACTGACAACACGTTGCTCCACTATATATCCCAGGCCAAGGTCACAGAGCAAAGTTCCAGTGTATATTGTTTGCGCTTTGAGGTCAACCGTATAACAAACTGGTTCGCCTTGGCCTGATTTAAAACGGTGAAAATAAAGTTGTGTGTTTTAAACTTTACCACAATATTTTTTTATAAATTTATCATTAATTTATTCATGGTAGGCCTACAAATCAAATATTGTAAGGACCCACACAAGACAAAACTAGTCTATACATGTTTGGTGACTTGAGCTGCACTTCTATATTTTAATACATCTATAAAATGGCTGACATGCAGTCCATGAAACAATTATTATAGGGACTTTTAGATTTGCACGTCGACATAGTGGTCTGCTACGTGTGACGTCCTTTCAAGGCACAAATGGACATCACCAGGCGCGTACGCAGGATTTTTTCAAGGGGGGGGGGGGTGTCAAAAATAGTGGGTTTGTTATGTAGACTTCTTGGTTAGTTCTTTACTAAATGTAGCTGGATCCAGAAAGTAATAAAACACCACATATCTTTGCTTGAGGTTCAGGAGTTTATTAGTGTAACTAAAACATCATGCTTATGCTGTGCATGCTAGTGGTCAAGTGCAACTCTCCACTCTCACATGTACAGTACATAAGGCAGTGTATGAGGGTTGAATGTGTGCATGGCTAATTACTCATTACATACATCACACACTCTGTGTGCCAAGAGTACTGTGTTAGAGAGTGCTCTCTGCATGGTTGCTTCTGAATGAAATGTGCATGCAGCTGTTTAACAATGAGCACATACATTGTAAGTTACTGGGTATGTTCAAATTAGGAATGCTGCATAACTTCAGCTCATAACATTACATCTCCCTTTCTTCAAAATAAACAATACAAGTTTTACTCTAAACAGTTAAAAACTTTTCATCCTCTCATCCCGTCCATCGTTGCTTCCTGTTTTACTTTCAAGTACATATTAGCACTTGACAAATGTCTCGAAAATAAATTATGTTCAATCTTTCCCCTACTCCCCATTTAAACAAATTTAAAAAAACTAGAATCCTCAAAAGAGTGAGGATGATACCTATCAACTGGTTTTACACATCCAGTATACAAGTTGTGAAACAAAAATGATGGGCTTTTCACTAAGAAAGGGTTACCTTAATCATCAGCATAAATACAGTTATTAATACTGCTTTTCTCATTATTCTTTAAAACTATATCATTTTCTAACGACTGGTTTGTCACATTGTATACCAAACTGTCTAAATCAATGAAAATCCTTTAGCATTCATGAAGATTAAAACAAATAAAAACTACTTCTGTTTAGTTTACAGTGCACAGATAATTCATGTGACTTGGGTATTTTTGTATGTTTGTAATACCACTTTCAAATGATGTCAATGTGTAACATATTCGCACAATTAAGATTTACCTTACATTTGATGCATTTATCTCTTTTCCTGTGTGGGTTTACACACTAATAGACAATATATTTAGTTGTATGAAAACAATGGAACAATATATTGTACTGAAATAAATAGCACAACAAAACAAAAACATATACCGTGTGTCTCAAAAAAAACGTAACACTTTTGAAATGGTTGCCAAATTGAGCATATATAATTTTATGAAAAAATGTCTATATGTATGGAAAGCTAAAGGACCAACCTTTCATATGATATGAAAAAATTAAAAAAAAAATCATGCTTCGATGGACAGTGTTCACTTAAGTTAGAGGTATGAAAATGGGCCTGCGCAGGATTTTTCCTTCCAATTTTGGACAGGTAAATTACTTGTAACTTACAAAATAAGGTCGATATGAGATATTCATGATCGATGGATCAAAAGGATATTTTGAATCAAAAGGATATTTTGAATACCTCGAATACCATTCCTTTTTCAGTGTTATTTATCAATCCCGAAACACCACCGCCCACCCCCCCCCCCCACACACACACACACACACATACACACACGTGCACACACACACACACACACATTAGGGCAGACATGACAAAAAACAAGTTAAATCTTTTTTTAAAAGATTTTCATGTTTCTTTTATTTCTTTCTTATTTAAAACTGCTTTGTTCATCTTAAAATGAAAGATCTGACAAAAGTAATCAGTTCAGTAGTCCACATGGCTATCTTTTCTTCTTGATTGAATATCAAGGCTTTCAAAGTACCGACTGAGTAAGGGTACCGGTAAAGATAAAAGTCTTTCACATTAATGATTCAAAATATCCTTTTGATCCATCGATCATGAATATCTCATATCGACCTTATTTTGTAAGTTACAAGTAATTTACCTGTCCAAAATTGGAAGGAAAAATCCTGCGCAGGCCCATTTTCATACCTCTAACTTAAGTGAACACTGTCCATCGAAGCATGATTTTTTTTAATTTTTTCATATCATATGAAAGGTTGGTCCTTTAGCTTTCCATACATATAGACATTTTTTCATAAAATTATATATGCTCAATTTGGCAACCATTTCAAAAGTGTTACGTTTTTTTTGAGACACACGGTATATAGATATATACTTTCTTCGCGACTAAGAAGGGAGAGGTTCCAGAACTTCACCTTCAATCACAGGTCTTTACCACCCGTGTCCCTACATTGATGTTGAACTTGGTCGATATCTGAATGTCAACTGAGTCATTATTGTCTTAAAAGTTCAAGTTCAGTCTGAATTTCTGCTTCTTCATCAGTTACATCTCAAAATCATCGTACTTTTTAGGGCGTTGAGTGTTTCGCGATGAACGTTGTCTTCGAGGTGGAGTCTCCTCCCGTCCTGGGCTTCGAGGTGGAGCCTCCTCCCGTCCTGGGCTACGTTGAGGCTCGGGGAACGCACGATGTGGAGTGCTCAACTGGTCATCGTGGTCAGTGGATGATGCACCTTCATCACCTGGGCCATTGCTATCAACACCCCCGGGAACCTCAGTTGTAGACTGGTCGGTATGGTCAGGTCTTATGTGCTGCCTGTTTCTTCGTAGGTAACGTCCCTCAGGGCTTTGGAGAATGTAGGAGCGCTGTCCCTCAGCCCTGGTATCAACCGTCGCAGGACACCACCGTCTGGACACTGGGTCGCGATATCTTACATCTTGCCCAAGGTAAAGTTCTGGCAAGTCAGCTCTTCTGGCATGTTTGTCAAAATAGAACTTTTGACTATTCTGTCTTTCTTGCAGCTGATTGTAGATGTCATCAGCATCTGGCTGTGTTCTCTGCAACTTGGCTGGGAGTGTAGTTCTCAACTGGCGATTCATGAGAATTTCAGCTGGACTTGGTAGCTTCTCTGATATGGGAGTTGTACGCCAAAGAAGTAGTGCTAGCTGAATGTCTGAAGTCTTCTTCATGATACCCTTGACGGTTCTGATTTGTCTCTCTACGAATCCGTTGCCTTGTGGTCGTCTGGGGGACGATGTGGCATGTTCAAAACCCCATGATTCTGCAAACGACTTGAACTGGTAACTGGCATACTGGGGTCCATTGTCGCTCACCACCTTTGCTGGTATGCCATGCTCTGCAAACACTTGTTGCATCATAGTGATTACAGCACTGCTTGTTGCTTGGTCTGGTAACTGGCGAACCACTGGGTACTTGCTGTAGTAGTCCACCACAATTAACCATTGTTTGCCTTTGAATTCAAACATGTCGGTTGCCACCGTGCTCCAGGGCATTGTGGGAATGTCGTGTGGCTGGAGTGGTTCTGGCGTTTGTGCTGGTTGATGTTCCTGGCATCTCACACATGACTGCACTACTCTGTCAATGTCTTTGTTCATGTTACCCCAGAAAACCTTTCCTCTGGCCAGCAACTTTGTTTTTTGTTGGCCTAGGTGACTGGTATGGAGCTTTTCCAAGATGTCTGGTTGCATCTGCTTGGGAATGACAACTCTGCTTCCCTTGAGAATTATACCGTCGCTTACTGTTAACTCATCTCGGTAACTCCAGAACTCTCTCAACTCTGGTTGCACTTGCTTCACCGTATCAGGCCAGCCCGTCACAATAACTTCCATCAGTGCACTTAGGACTTTGTCTTGGCTTGTAGTGTGCTTCAGTTCATCTACTTTCCTTGACGAAAACTGCACCAGATCTACTCTCAGATCAAGTTCAACTGTTTCATTGTTGTGAGTGCTTGGTAATCGTGAGAGACTGTCTGCGAGCAGGTTGTCTAGTCCTGGACGGTGTGTGATCTGGAAATTGTATCCCTGTAGTCGGATCAACATCCTTTGTAGCCTTGGAGGGGCTGCTGTGAGAGGTTTGTCCATAATCATCAGAAGTGGCTTATGGTCTGTGATTACATGGAATAGCCTGCCATAGAGATATGTGTGAAAACGTTCTACTCCGAACACAATAGCAAGCAGCTCTCTTTCAATACATGAATAGCGTGTTTCAGTTGAAGATAGGGCTTTGCTTGCGTAAGCTACTGGGCGGAGTCTACCCTCCTGGTCATGCTGTAGGAGTGCAACTCCTAACCCTTGAAGACTTGCATCGCACTGCAAATACACTGGGGATGTTGTGTCGAAAAACTGGAGTAGTGATTTCTCTGAAACTTCTTGCTTGAGTTTCTCCATGGCTGCTTGATGATGTGGTTCCCAGATGAAATCAGCCTCTTTCTTAAGGAGATCTCTCAGAACTGCAGTCTTTGTGCTGAAATCTGGGATGAAGTGAGACAGGTAGGTAATGAAACCTAGGAAATGCTGCAACTCAGCCTTGTTGCTCGGAGTCGGCATTCCTGCGAGGTCAGCTACCTTCTGGGGATCTGGCTGGATACCATCCTTGGAGTATCGATTACCAAAGAAGTTGATACTCGTTTGCCTGATATGGCACTTGTTTGAGTTCAGCGTGAGGCCTCTCTTTGCTGCTACTTGCATGAAGTTGAGAAGGTTGCGGTCATGCTCTTCTACTGTACGCCCAAAGATTACAATATCATCTGCTATGCATTCTGCCCCTTTACAGCCTTCTAGAACTCTGTCCATCTCCAACTGGAAAATGTCCTGACTTACACTGAGTCCAAATGGTAGGCGACAGAAGACATATCTTCCAAAAGGTGTCTGGAATGTGGTAAGTCTTTGGCTGGCCTCATCTAACTTGACTGACCAGTAGCCGCACTTTGCATCTAACTTGGAGAAGTGCTGCATGTTGTGAAACTTGTGATTCAACTCCTCCAAGGTCTGCTGTTTGTAGTGAGGTCTGATAAGTGCCTTGTTCAATCTGCGAGGGTCTAAGCAAATGCGAATGCTTCCATCCTTCTTAGTGACATATGTGATTGAGTTCACCCATTCGGTTGGTTCGGTGATTTGCTTGATGACACCCTGGCTTTCCATACTGTCCAGTTCTGCCTTGACTTTGTCTTTCAAGGCAATAGGCATTTTTCTAGGAGCGTCGACATGACTTGGAACGTTGGGGTCAACTGTCAAGTGATGTGTGGTACGAAATTCTCCAATCCTATCGAACTGCTGTGGAAAGAGTTGTACTAGAGCCTGGACACCACTGACTTGTGTTTCAATGTTCAAAGAGCAATGGAGAGTAACAAGTCCAAACTCTACAGATGACTGGAGACCAAGTATCACTGGGCCGTTGGACTGAACCACGTAGAATAAGGTATCAGTCCATACTGCGTCTCCATACTTGCAGGGAATAACAACTGTTCCATACTGTCCAATCAGCGTTTCATTGTAAGCTGAGAGGATCGTGCCTGCATCTGGTAGATTTTGTGGAAAACCCTGACGATCAAGCTGCTCTGGATACATGTTTCTGAAAGTTCGAAGTGGCAGCGTATTCGCTTCTGCTCCTGTATCCACTTTTACTTTCAGGTCATGCGCACCTGGTTTGTCCTTCAACTTGATGTCCAAGTGTGCAATAGCTTCATTCCTCTTCACCGAGTCAATGACGATCGTGTCAAAATGAAACCTGTCAAATCGTTGTGGTAACGTACCCAGTTCACTTTCAGATTCGGTGTGCTGCTCTCGCACGTTATCCACCTGTTTGGAACGTCGTGATGGGTGTTGACGTTCCTCTACCCCTCTCTTCTTCCGGGAAGATGCATAAGACCTATGATATTTCTGTGGTTGTTTGAGCTTGGTTGATAGGCACAATTGAGCAAAATGTCCTTGCTTATTGCACGAGAAGCATGTAACACCTGCTGCTGGACAATACTCCTTGCCGAATCGATGTTGTCTCCCACAGTTCTTACATAAGCTCTTAGGTTGTTTCTGCTGTTGCACTGCATCTATACTCTGTGTTGGATGATACAGAGACTGGAGGGTTTGGACATGTGACTTTGATGCTTCATACGTCCTTCCCAGTTGTAGAGCACCCTTTAGTGTAAAGTCCTTCTTTGTAGTAAGTAGGTCTTTCCGGAAATCTGCGATGGGTGTGCTGGCAATAATCTGTTCAAGGATTCGCTCATCCAATTCCTTGTGATCAAACTCGCATTTACGAGCTATCTGTCGACATCTGTTAATGAAATCGTCCAACTTTTCATCTGGCCTCTGCATTGTTCTCGACAAACTCAGCCGACATACTCGAAAATTGTCTTGTGGTTCTAGTTGTTCCTCAAAACGGTCGAGGATGATCTTTGCTGTTTTCTGTTCAGACTCTGATAATGTCCAACAGTTGTATCGATGAAGGCCCTCTTCACCCGCAGCAAGTAGAATGATAGGTACTTCATCCTCTTTAGGCGTGTGCTTAGCCAAAAAGTATAGGCTCAATCTCTGTCTGAACATACGAAAAGCTTCAGCAAGGTTTGGTGCACCCCAATCCATTCGTGGTATATGATCAGCCATGTTAATGTTACTTCAATGCTGTGCTTCAGAATAAGGAACAAAATGGTGGAACGTGTCACCACTCACCCTCAGGCATCAAACAAACGAACTGTTCATGGAATTATGGAGTTCAACAAATTCCTGTGTGCTTCTCCTGAACAAGGAAAAATCCAAAATGGCTGCTAATGTGTTGCAAAATCCAAGATGGCTGCTGCTGTGTTGCACATGGTACTGTACTGGTAGACTGGCACAAAAAACTGGCATGTTGGTGACTTGCACTCACCGCTTGCCACCATGTCAAAAATAGTGGGTTTGTTATGTAGACTTCTTGGTTAGTTCTTTACTAAATGTAGCTGGATCCAGAAAGTAATAAAACACCACATATCTTTGCTTGAGGTTCAGGAGTTTATTAGTGTAACTAAAACATCATGCTTATGCTGTGCATGCTAGTGGTCAAGTGCAACTCTCCACTCTCACATGTACAGTACATAAGGCAGTGTATGAGGGTTGAATGTGTGCATGGCTAATTACTCATTACATACATCACACACTCTGTGTGCCAAGAGTACTGTGTTAGAGAGTGCTCTCTGCATGGTTGCTTCTGAATGAAATGTGCATGCAGCTGTTTAACAATGAGCACATACATTGTAAGTTACTGGGTATGTTCAAATTAGGAATGCTGCATAACTTCAGCTCATAACATTACAGGGGGGGTTTTAACATTTATAAATCGGGCCGAAAATTTCGCAACGACTCAGCCAGCCACTGAATAAGCGGGGGGGGGGGGGGGGGGGGGGGGGGGGGGGGGGGGGGTAAGAGGACACTTTTTTTTTTTTTTTTGGTCCCCAAAAAATCGCAACGACTCAGCCGACCGCTGAATAAGCGGGGGGGGGGGGGGGGGGGGGGGGGGGGGGGGGGGGGGTAAGAGGACTTTTTTTTTTTTTTTTTGTCTCGAAATTTGAAAATTTGACATGTTGCTCCGTTGGGGGGGGGGTGAGGTCACTTGTTTAGGTCATCCATGGGAATTTTTTTTTTTTTTTTTTTTTTTTTTTTAAATAACTAAAAAAAAAAAAAAAAAAAAAAAAAAAATCCAAAGGGGGGGGTTTTAGGTTTTTTTAGGGGGGGTTTATACACATAAAAATACCAAAGGTGGGGGGGTTTAACCCCCCAAACCCCCCCCCCCCCCTGCGTACGCGCCTGGACATCACTAGCCAAGCGCGTAGCCAGGATTTCATTTTAGGGGGGGCGGTTGTGAGCACGCAAAGCGTGCGAATCACTTACAGAGCGCGCGTAGCGCGCTCATTAAGTGGGTGGGTGCAGGGAGGGGGGAGTTTAGACGTTTCATTAAATTATTAGAGAAAGAAGACGATTCGTAAGACCGTTCTCGACTCTTAATCCTTACCTAAATTCAGTTTCTTTCGACGTTTCATTAGAGAAAGAAGACGATTCGTTGTACCGTCCTCGACTCTTAATCCTTGTTTGAATCAAGTTCCCCTTCCTCCGCGCCTAGCGCAGAAGCTCTGACGTTTCATTAGATTATTAAAGAAAGAAGACGATTCGTTGAACCATATTCTCGATCGACTCTTAATCCTTGTTTGAATTCGGTTCCCCCCCCCCTCCCGCGCGAAAGCTTTGACGTTTCTTAAATTATTAGAGAAAGAAGACGATACGTTTTACCGTTATCGACTCTAAATCCTTGTGTGAAGTCAGTTTCCCCACTCCCGCGCGAAGCTTTGACGTTTCATAAATTATTAGAGAAAGAAGACGATTTGTTGTACCGTTCTCGACTCTTAATCCTTTTTCTTCCTACGTTCTCTTCCTTTCTTCTTTTTCTCCTTTTTTTTTTGGGGGGGGGGCGACGGCCCCCACCGCCCCCCCCCCTGGCTACGCGCCTGCACGTAGCAGTCCACTATGTCGACGTGTAAATCTAAAAGTCCATAATAACCTATCACAAGATTGGACAAGAAGTAGGTAACCAATAGAAAGCCCGAGGAAAGATAAGAGTGCCATGTGCCTATAGTGTCCTGGGTAGAATAGCCAAGAGATAGGAAGAGTGTGTGTGTATGTGGTGCTATGGCAGGTAATGTACATGATGAAGAATGAATAGGGACAGAATAATAGAAGCCAAGAGCTAGCAGACATGAGAGAATGAATGTAGGTCAGAAGTGCGCTGAAGCATAACAGAGTGGAAAGCTAAAGTAAAATAAACAACCATTGGGCGCAGTACAATTAAAACCTAGGCCATTCAAAAAATATATACATGTTTAGCGTCCCCGCCGTCTTCCTTTTTCGGGGCCGCCTCCTATTTTTTTTATTTTTTTTCATTTATTTTTTTTAAACATGAAAAACATTGCTAAAATGGATATATTTCTTAATTTAAAAATGAAAAAAATGTCGGCGGCCATCTTGAAAAAGAGCCAAACTGTCAGGGAAAATGTACCAAGCGGCTATTTTGAGCGGCCATTTTGAAGAAGAAGAAGAAGAAGAAGAAAGAAAAAAAGAGGCCTCCACCTTCCTATTTTTCAAAAAAGCAGGACGCTAAACATGTTTTATTTTTAATTTGGCCTTACATATTTTTCCATCTTCACAGAAAAATGTCCTCATTTTAAAAGTTACTTTGTATGAACATGCATTGGATTCCTAAGAAAATGAGTCACATAAAATTTGCTTGAAATACATGATCACATAAAAACATGTAGTTTCCCTTACGTACAATTCCTTTCTTTTTTGTAAGAAAAAAAAAATCAAATGAGGGAAAATTAAACTGTTTAAAATGAAAGGTCACAATGGGTTCTATCCTTTTCACCCTGAAAATCCCAGTATGATGATCTGTAGACATAAACACTAAATAATTCCCTTTTTCTTTTTTTCCCCGTCATAAATGACAAAATTTCAAATATTTCATACCCATTTCGGCAATTTTTAAAAATTTTACAAGAAATACATGGCAATGTCTTCCCCTAAAAATATCACTGTTTCATGAATCACTGTTAGAAAATTTTGGACTAATTAAGTTTGCCAAATCATTAATTAAATACAATGTACACAGAGAATATGCATGCATTCTGACATAACTCTTTCAAAACTGTCTCAGATGTAAGGAGACATTATACAAATACAGTGTCTATGGTCGATACAATCTCGACTACAAAATGATTAATGTAATGAAAACACATATCTTATGAATTCATGTATCGAGAATCTGTTTTAAATCCAAATATCTATAAAAAAAAACACATCGATATAGGTCAAAATTTCTCAAAATAATGTCCAGAAAATAATGTATCCATGTACACACGTTGACTAATTACATCAATACTTTTAACACATTTATAATAGTCCTCTTTGTACAATAATTCAGGTCACTTCGTTTGAGAAGTGGGCTTGAATCCAATGTAATTGTTTTTTTTTTAATTTCATTCCTATACGTATTTCGATTGATGTTTACATCAGTACTATTTAACAGTACATGTTGAAATCTGGTAAAGGGGAATTATGCATATTAAGCTTATTCATTCTATTCTCATGCGGAAGTAGCATTGCATCAGAAGAAAACGATTGCTCTTGAAATGTCTTCTTGTGACACCTTTCTCTAGTTTGAGATTTTCTTTTTATAATAATGATACTATGTCTTGTTTACCCAGGGTACGTAGCCTCATCAGTTTTGATACTGTTCTTGATACTTTAGCCGAGCTATACCATGAAAATGCTCTCAGGCATTTAAGGAATTGAATTATTTCAAACTTTCTTCAGGATTTCATTGCTCTATCATTTTTCTGAGTTTGACTTTGAGAAGGGCCCGTGGGTACCGGCCACTATGCATGAGGTGCTCGAACTACATCCACACCTTTCCTTTTGCAAGCTTTGATTTAAATTAATGCAGACAGGAAGTGAAGCTGTGGCATCATGGGTAGCTTGCTGACTGCTTTCACTACGAAACCCTTTCCTTCCAGAAACTTCGTTATGCTGTCCTTCCCCCGCATCGCATCTAGAGCCATGGAGCCAGGATGGTTGTTGGACATCGGCAGACAGTGAGACAAGCTGTCGGTGGAATTAAACGAGGCGTTCTGATCTCCATGGTTGTGGGCGTGCTTCGATTCAGCGTGATTCTGATCTCCAAGGTTGTGGGCGTGCTTCGATTCAGCATCCAGCTCAATCACCGACATGATTCCATCCTTCTTCATCACTCTCTTAACGTCATCAATGATCACGTCAGGTCGGGGTGTGTGGTGGAGGACGTTGAAGAAGAAAACGTAGTCGAACGTCGAGGTCCAGTCGTTTGGCATCGCAGAGGCGTCGGCGCAGACGTACTCAAGGTTATTCAGAACAAGTGGGGCTACATCCTTATAGGCCCAATCCACGTTGCACTGGTCTATATCAAGACCGACGAAATGGCTGTTGGGAAAACTCTGGGCCAGCATTTTCATTGCAGCACCATGACCGCACCCGACGTCAAGCATCCGAATTCCACTCTCTGAAATTATTGATGATATACATAGGACTATCGATCAACATCGAACATCCAAATTACCTTCTAAAATTCACATTGAAATGAAAGTCATTATATAGATACCGTCCCTCGGCGGGTTCTGTACTGTTATGAAAACACATCGGGTTGATTGAAACCCAGAAAATTCAGCTCGTCGTCAAATACGGTCCGACCCCTCCCCACCCCCACTCCCCCGTATCCATAGGATCAAGCCATAACTCACAATCATAAATCAGCGAGAACAGTTAGGAATGAGCCTCTTACCCAATCTTGCCTTGATCTCGGGTTGAGATGGAATGAACTCCTGAACGAAGCAGTGGTTGAACCACGGCAGGCCATAACCGTGGTTGAATTCGTGATGATTTGGCGTCATTGAAAATATCAAACCTGGAATAAAACATGAAACAAGAAGATGATGAGCGAAAGTATCTATCAAGTACTACAGCTAGGTATGATCGCAAAGAATTTCAGGAAATCAATTTTCAGCCCCCATGTTCGGACTCTTTGTTACGTAATATTTCATTGTCGTGTTCGCACATTTGAAAAGATGAGCACTTGAAGTTGAATTTAAGGTTTTTTTTTTTTAAATATTGATTGCAATCGTGGTCCGTTAACTACCCCTGGGTTGAGAGAGACAGTTGTGCATGAAACACCTTGCTTGTCAAAATATAAACGCCTGAAACGTTGTTATGAACTTAGCCCAACACCAAATGGGTTAGAGAATCCAGCACATTATATTGGCATCTGTATATTGTCACGTGGTCATGGTGGTCAAAAAGAGTTACTGTTTCCAACACATTGTATTTTTAGTGACCCGACATTTTCTCAAGCGGTTTACAGTAACTAAGTGCTACGTCATATTCATTCATCGTCCAAGTTACTGGTTCCAAAGCAACAGAGCCTGCGCATGAGGTTCACCGCGAAATCATTTAAGCAACGGGCTGGAGCAGGGCAAATACAGTGTTTGTAATTGCTGCTGTTTAGCACAAAATTGTTTCGAGCCAGCTACCTTGACAACTTGGCCAGTATGACGTTACACTTCGGTACTGTATTAATTGTTAGGAGAAGGCTTTATTTCGTCAAATTTAACTTTATGGTTAGAATTGCAATTGTGTTTGGGGCTAGATTTAGGTTAATAGTCGCCGCGTAAAACACAATATCTTGAAACCCGAAGAAAAATCGGTTGCATTACTCATCACCTCTTGGTTCATCTTTCTTGACGACTTCGAGCATCTTGTTGAAAACCTCACTAATGATGGGTATTCCTACGGAGCAGTCAGCCCCCTGACCCGCCATCGTCCCTGATCGAAAGCTGTCGACGCGATGCGTTGGTAGATGGTACCTCTCTGTTACAGGGTCGAGATCGACGATGTAGGCCGTGGTCATCACGCCCAGCCATTCTCGAACATACCTGTCATGAAAGACATTATAGAAAAGGTTATACATTTTAACAACAAGCCTTGCTTATCACTCCGAATGATATGAGAGAGAGAGAGAGAGAGGGGGGGGGGGGAGAGACATGAAAGGTGGTGCGTTTGCATTGACCGACTGGCATGTTGGAGCGGTTGCCAAATGTGTATACCTTGACCTACCTTGGCCTAAGCCTTCCGCACCATCTGGGAGATGTGTAATGGCTTCTGCTTCATGACCTCAAGCCAGATCTTTCTATCTTGTGACGTTCTGGTCGCTTATGTGAGGGATCCTAGACATCTAGTAGCACAATCAGCCTTTACACAATCAAGCCATTTCTTGGCTGGTCTGCCCCGGGGTCTATCACCATGAATATTAGAAGTTAGGAGTATCTTTGGGTATCGTGATGGTCTCACCCGGTTGACGTGGCCAAAGAATCGCAGCCGTTTTTTGGCTTTCTTGTCCAGAATGGTTTCATCCAGTCCTAGAGTCTTCCGAATGGTTGTGTTTCTTATTTTATCTAGTCTGGTTACACCCAAGACTTTTCGGAGGCAGATCATTTCGAAGGTAAGGAGCCTGTTCTCATCTTATTTTTTCAGTGTCCATGTTTCTGATCCATACATAAGGATGGATAGGATGAGTACCTTATATAGTTCAAGTTTTGTGACATCTCTAATATCTTGGGCTGTCAATATGCTGTGAAGACTTTGAACAGCACCCAGGGCTTTTCCAATCCTATTCTTTGTGTCCTCTGTACATTTTCCTGATTGAGTGATGGTACCTCCCAGGTAAACAAACTTTTCCACCTGTAGTAGTTTGGTTCCACCTATGCTGATGTTAATGTATTGCTGCTGTTTGCTGATGACCTGGACCTCTGTCTTGGCAATATTGATTTTGAGGCCAAAGTTTGAGCTCCACTGATGTACACGATCTACAATGGACTGGAGATCTATCTCGTTGCATGCAAGAAGAACTATGTCGTCGGCGAAACGGAGGTTGTTGATCAGATGGCCTTGGATGTTTGTTCCAATAGGGGTGTCATAGGTGGCATGTAACATAACCATTTCTAGGATGATGTTGAATAGCTGTGGCGATAATACACAGCCCTGGCGTACACCCACAGTTGTTTGAAACCAGTCTGTCAGTTCTCCATTTACCCTGACTGCATGCACTAGATGAGATTTTGTATAGTGCTTTTAGGAGACAGATGTGCTTATTTGAGAAGCCAAAGAATCCCATAGCTTTCCAAAGTCCTTCCTGCCATATAGAATCGAATGCCTTCTCAAAGTCTATATAACAACAAAATAGACTTCTGTTCACTGGCGTACCTATGGGGGGGGGGGGGCAGGGGGGCAGAGTGCCCCCCCTGACGGGCTCCAGGGGAAAAAAGAAAAAGGGGGGAAAAGGGGAAAGAAAAAAAAAGGAAAGGAAAGAAAGAAAAAGAAAAAAGGAAAAGGGAAGAAAAAAAGGAAAGAAAGAGAAAAAAGGAAAAGGAAAGAAAAAAGGAAGAAGAAGAGAAAAGGAAGAAAAAGGGAAAAGAAAAGGAAAGGGAAAAATGGGGAAATTAAAAAAAAAAACCATGGCCGTACGCACCGGGGGGAAGGGGGGCAGTTGACCCCAGATATTTTGAAAACGTACAGTTTTTTTCCTGAAAATGTAGTGTAGGCCTATACCAAATCCTTCAATTCTACTTTTGAAAATGCAAAAGTACCCTCATGACCAGTTCGGTCGCTCGAACTCCCTTCACTCCTTTTGCTTTTGAGATTCTTCGAAAACTTTTAACGCATCTTTCCCCCTCCCCCTCCAGAAAAATATTCCGCATACGGCCCTGAAAAATTAAGACAAATGAAAATAGGAAAATATAAGTGATATAACAAATTCGAAACTCTTCGCTGGCGCGAACTGCTTGCTAGCCTATTTTGTATTAAATGTTTTCACTTGCTCGTCCCCCTGAAAAAAGAAAAGGATTAGCATTGCCTAGAATACAATTGTGCCTGCCCCGACTGGCCCCGACCTGCAACCATGGCAACAATAACACAAAATGTATGTACCAAATGTTACTAAAAGAGACTAATTCATTTTTCTCGCTCGTTACGCTCGCTCGCGAATAAAATGAATATACATTGCTTTGGAAACAATTGTGCCCACCCTTGACCTGCAACAATATCATTACAAATGGAAGAGTTTTTTCGCCCTCTCGCCTAAAAGGAATTGAATCGCGTTAAACGCTAATGCGTTCATCCCGACCTGCACCTATAAAAAACAAGTTTATTTATTAATTTCTATTAAAAGATAATTCATTTTTTTGCTTGCTCGCTATGCTCGCTCGCCAAAATGGAATTGAAATCGATAACGTGCCCGCCCCAACCTGCAACAACCAGTTAATAATTATGTACCAAACGTTATTCAAAGAAGTTTTGGTGTGCTCGTGCTCGCCAAAACGGAATTAACATCACCTATAGACATGATTGTGTAAGCCCGGACCTGCAACAAACAAACCTGAAATTTATAATAATAGCTCTATACAGAGCGAATTTATTTTCCATTTCTTTTTCACATAATTTAAACAATAACAAAACAATAATAAACGTAATGGTATAACAGAAATAAGCATTGAAATATCTTTGACATTGTTTTTAGTCATTGTAATGCAAAATGATTTAATTACAAGAAATGAAAAAAACGAACCTACCTGAAAGCAAAGCTTGTTAGATGTAGGTTCGCACAATAGTAATTATAATTTATACATTTATAACTTAATTTTGAAGAAAAATTACGGAATAAAAAAAAAACATGACAGACAATAGAAAAAACAAAAATTAACGAGACAAAAACAAATCAGAAACAATAGCAGAATGACAAGATGATGATGATAAATGAAGAATATAAGAATGAGAGAGGAAAAACAGAAAAGGGGGAATACATGCAGGAATATAAAAAGAAGACAGAGAGAGGGGTTGAGGGAGACAAAGAAAGAGACAGAGAGGGAGAGGGGAACTACTTATTCTGATTCGTTTGCAGCAAAAAGTGCTTGAGGGCATTTTTGAAACCACTTAATGAGGGCTTTTCTTGTAATGTGCCAGGAAGGGCATTCCAATATTTTGGGCCAGTGAAAGTGAAAATCCTGCTGGAAAATTGCGTTCTTGGCTTTGGTAGGTGATAACATTTTGCTATTCTCGTGGGGTAACTATGGAATTCAGAATTTTTGTTAAACATATTTGAGAGAACTTGTGGCAATTCATTTTTTTCTAGTGTATACATAAATATACCCACGTTATAGGAAAATAAGTCATGAATCTTCAAAACATTATTTGCGTGAAAGAGTTCATTAGTATGAGCGCGAAAATTGGTGTGACAAATGATTCGCATTGCTTTCTTTTGCAATAAAAAAATTCTATTTAGTTGAGTATTTCCACAGGTGCCCCACCAATTATGAACCAATTATCATTACAAAAATTTTGCTCGCTCGCTACGCTCGCTCGCCAAAATAGAAATCACATCGCTTTTAATAATCACGTCCCTGACATGTCAGGGACGTGATTATTAAAAGCGGTTCATTTTTCCATGTCATTACATGGAACAATGAACCCAAGTGATTTTTTTTTCGCTCGCTAGCTCGTGGAATTATGTTCCCACCACTGACCTGCTACAATATCATTACAAAGAAAAATGTAGGGGGTTGCCTGCCCGCCAAAATAGGATTGACATTGCCTATAACACGATTGTGCCCGCCCCGACCTGCAACAATGAAACAAATTTTTTATAGCAATTCATTGAGAGAAAAGATGTATTTTCGCTCGCTAGCTAAAATGGTTATAAAATCACCTTCAACATAATATTGTTCCCGCGCCCTGCATGGGACAATTTAACCAAGTTTAAGTGGCAATTATTAAAAAAGAAGTGATTTTTTTCTTGCTCGCTACGCTCGTTTGCAAAAAATGAAATTTACGTCGCTAACAAGTGAATGTTCCCACCCCTGACTTGCAACAATACCAGTTTATATACCAAACGTTACTGGAATTATTTTTTTTTGCTCGCTCGCTCGCCAGAAGTGAAAATTAGCATCGCCTTTTTTGTTTGTTTCGGTCGCTTGCCCCCCTGACGGAGTACCCCAGGTACGCCACTGCTTCTGTTCTTTTCAAGGTGTTTTTCTGCAATTTGTCTAAGTGTAAACAGTTGGTCTATATGGTTGATCTCCCTGGTCTGAAACCTCCCTGGGACTCTGATAAAATTTCTTCTGTCTTCTTCAAGATTCTTCGTTGAAGGATTGATGCAAATATCTTTCCTGCATGGCTAAGCAAGCTGATTCCCCGGTAGTTTCCGCAATCAAGCTTATCCTTCTTCTTGAATATGGGTGTTATAATGGCTCTGCCCCAGTCAGTTGGGAAAGATTCTTTTCTCCAGATTAGGTTGCAGAGTTTGTGAAGGATGTCAGTGCCACTCTCTCCGGATGCTTTTAACTCCTCTGCTGATATACTATCATAGCCTGTGACCTTTCCATCTGACATCTTTTTTATGGCACTAATGACCTCCTCTTTGAGTATTTCCGACTCTTCCTCCATTTTAGACATCTGTGCAATTCCCTCAGTTGCATCCTTGTTGATGGAATTCTGGTTGTTATAGAGTTCTTCATAACTCGCTTTCCATCTCCTTTTTACGTCCTCTATCTCTGTCAGTATTTGTCCATATTTGTCCTTTACTGTTTGCATGTTGATATTTGGTTTCCTGGTGAGTTTCTTGATTGTTGAGTAGACTTCTTTGGACTTAGCTGCTTGGTGTGCCTTCTCAACTTTTTTACATAGATCTTGAATCCATCTGTCCTTACATCCTTTTGTCTTTCTCTTTATTTCCCTGTTTAGGAAATTATAGTGGGCTCTCTTTGTAGGATCACTTAACTTCTCCTGCTTTACCCTTTTCCTTTGATCACTTAGTTGGAGCACCTCCTCACTTATCCAAGGGTCCTGAGGTTGGCTCTTTCTGTTTCCGAGAAGTTTGGTCGATGTCTCGTTGTATGCTGACTTGATGCCTTCCCATATGTTTTCCACATCTGTGTTTTCATTATTGAGAAGTGGGCCAATTCTTCCTCCAATTTCTATTTCATAATTTGAGCGGACATCTGCTTCTTTGAGTTTGAAGACATCATATCGCTTTAGAAACTTGCGTTTTCCTCTAACTTTAAATCTCAGTCGTAAGTTTGCAATGACTAATTGGTGATCTGAGCCTATGTCAGCACTGGAGAAACTCCTGGAGTTGCTTCTTGAGCTTTTCCATTTGCTGTTAATCATTATGAAGTCTATCTTGTTGTGAGTCTTTTGATCAGGTGATTCCCATGTCCATTTTCTACTTGTTTTTGCTTGTTTAAACATGGTATTGGTGATAACAAGATCATTCGCTGCACACAAATTGAGTAGTTTCTCTCCCCTGCCATTTGCCTTTTCAAACCCATGTTGGCCTAGAACTTGTCTCCATTGTGAGTAATAATCTCCCACTTTTGCATTTAGATCCCCCATCACTAACAGAATGTCTTTCTTTGGTGCAGAATTGATTGCTTCTTGAAGTTGGTCATAGAATTCGTCTACTAGTTCTTCATTATCAGCTGTAGATATGGGGCATAAACTTGGATCACTGTGATGGCACCTGTTTGAGTCTGGAATCTGGCAGTGATCAATCTGGATGAAATAGGATGATATCCTATGAGTGAGTTCTGGGCTGTTTTGTTCAGAATTAGTGCTACACCCCTCTGTGTAGAGTTTCATTTCCTGAGCATAGTATTCTGTACCCTTCTGAGGTAAACTCTCCCTTGTCAGTCCAATGTGTTTCTGATACACCTACTATCTCCCGTTTAAAGTCGTTCAGTTGGTGAAGTAGGATTTCAAGGTTCCCTGGTTGATGTAACGTTCTCACATTCCAGGTTCCTATTCCAATTGTCTTTTTTGTTGTTAGTAAAGCATCTCTTTTCCGTGGTATATCAACACCATCTCTTCCAATTGGCTTTGGAGTTGGCACATCCAGGCGCGGATCCAAGATTTCTTAGGGGGGAGGCCCAAATTTGATATTATGCGAGCCAAATATTGGTACGTAATGGTGACCAGCAGTGACGTAATGCGGGGGGGGGGGGTGGGTGCAGGGAGGGGTGAGTTCCCCTCCCTCTTGACGTTTCATTGAATTATTAGAGAAAGAAGACGTTTCGTTGTACCGTTTTCGAAAATAATCCTCGTCTAAATTCAGTTTTTCCCCGCCCGCGCCAAGCGCGGAAGCTTTTACGATTCATTAAACCATTAGAGAAAAAAGACGATTCGTCGTACAGTTCTCGACTCTAAATCCTCGTCTGAATTCAGGTTCCCCCCTCCCGCGCAAAGCGCGTAAGCTTTTACGTTTCATTAAATCATTAGAGAAACAAGACGATTCGTTGTAGAGTTCTCGACTCTTAATCCTCGTCTGAATTCAGGCTCCCCCCTCCCGCGCGAAGCGCTGAAGCTTTTAAGTTTCATTAAAATCATTAGAGAAAG
>JAVYIG010011520.1:0-60174 GCA_035222895.1 Strongylocentrotus droebachiensis | reverse complement strand
TAATTCTAAATTGTTACTTTTTAATAGTAGTATCACATTCCTTATTGACCAATGTCAGGTGATACGTCAGTATTCATCAGCAATGGAGAGTGGGACATGAAAGGGTTGACCTGGGTCAACAACGTGGAATATTACCCGGATGATCCTGGGGTGCCGTACACCGATGTCACTTTCACCGTCTACTTCCAGCGCCGATCTCAGTTCTATGTCTTCAATCTCCTCGTCCCTGCCAGCATCATAACGTTGATGGCGTCTATGGCGTTTCTTCTGCCGCCAACATCGCAGGGCAAGGTAAAGCCTATAACAGGCGAGAATTTGGTTATGCGACTAATATAATGCTCCAGGGGGTGTTTCACAAAGATCCTATAAAGTCAAACTAAACTCTAAGTTGGACTTAAAAGTTATGGAGAGCCAATTGTAGCCTTAAAATAAAATATAATACAAAGTGAAAATTCAAATATTTAGACGTTTTATAAATTCCACATCAAGAGCATGAAATCTCCTTGATAATAGAAAATATGATGATTTGAATCAACAGTTTTATGCCTTTTCAGATAAATTTTACAAAATATTTTCATAGATGCTAACGGCTTTCCATAATTGTTAAGTCCAACTTAGAGATAAGTTCAACTTAGGATCTTTGTGAAACACCCCCAAGGGATAATATTTTACACCGACCGAACAATAAATGTCTGTTCAGATATGACGCAGCAAATCCGCGACAGTTTTTTTTTAATGATGTCGTTCCGTGTATTTTCCGTTTCCTATTTCTGTATTGTAACACATAACAGAGCTTAGCGAGTACGTGAATTAGGTCCTTTGTTTCGCGCAGTAGCTATTATCTACACGTATTGAAAACGCGGCGGTTTATTTTTGCGGCGGTATACCGAACCATATCTGAACCATATCTGAACATTCATTTTCTGTCATCTCTTGACGGTACAATTTATCTATTTAACCCAGTCCGTATCCCAAACCTAACACCCAATTGCCACTCCAACCCTAACTCTATCAATTTTTAGAAAACATAGCCCGGATCAATTTTTGTCAGAGCATAATTTGCAGGCATTACAATTGTTCCTTTTATTTAAAGCTGCTCTTGGTTTAGTCCAGGAACTGGCCGATTTGATTTTGATCTCCACCACACAAACACAATGCGACCTCCCACTATTTACTCGCTGCCAGCCGAAGATGGCGTGATCCTTAAATTAGGACCCCCGGCGAAATAAGGCTGGGCCAGAGGAATGGTATGAGTTCGTTGATAACCCCATCGTCGGCGGCTTGAATCAAGTGTAGGGAATATAACGAACCGGCCAGATTCTGGACTCCTCTTGATTCAGAGAGCTTAAAAGTATGACGTCGACTTGAATGATCCGCAGGGGTGTGACCATACAGGGAAGGGGACACATTCCAACTCTGAAAGGGAATATAACAGCCTAAATTTTAAAACGCGAATAGCAAATGCACCCATCAGCAAATTCAAAAAAGATATAAAAGTGTCTGCCCTAAATATAAATATTCAATAAGGTTATTTTGTAAGAGTGTATTGTAAAAATGGAAAAGAATGAGAAAGACAAAAGGAAGAAAAGCGGCATGATGTTGACTACAATAGTAGCTTCAACAACAACAAAACCTCACCCCCCCAAAAAAAAACCAGTGTCATCAAAATCTGACAAAAAAACATTTTTTTTTAGGTTCATCGTTTCTATATAACACGGCACAGACACGATAAGTCTATTTATGCCATGATTGAATATTATTTATATTTTCTATCATGAGTACAGTCATGTATCAGCTATTTTTAGCATAATTTAGGGATATCAGTGGTGGCCGATCGCTTGAGATGTTTTCGGTTGCACGTCAATATAACCTCAGCTATGACCTTGTTTTAAATGGGTCACTCTCCTCTGATATTATAAGGGTATAATCATCTGTTGAGAGCCAGAAGGGCATTAACTCTGTGTTAAAGCAAATGAGGTAACATCCTTTTGGCTTATAAATAGAAATAAAGTGCCTACCATGTTGTAATATGAGTATGCACTATTTTTTCGCTGCCTCATCAACTGAGCGTAATTATGAAGATTATGAAAACATTATACCAGAGATGGGAAGGCCGGCTGTGAGTTGTAGGATAGCATGAGTACCCATCGCACACTTTACGAATCCGACTGCCACCTGCCGCGGCGTTGGTATAGGAGATTTGTATTAGATAGGAAAATTCAAATATTAAAAGATATTCGTGATTGAGATTGCTAATAGTCATTTTGAATGATAAGTTGGAGGAAAGTCCTAGCCTACATCACTAGCTCCTTACAATGAGAGTTCATTTTCTTCGCAACTGGAATGGCCAAAATTTAACAAGTATGATTTTAATATCCATAGCCTATGTCTTTGAGTAACCTGAATCAGAAATCATCTAGAGTTCTAGATCTTCTTTTCTAAAAAAATAGGACCAATTGCGTTTTTTTGTTTTGTTTCTTCAATCAGTTCGGTGTTGGATCGTACAGTGTGTGTATGACTTAAATAACTAATGACGCTAAGAGTTGACAATAGTGTGTTGGTTTTAGAGGCTAACCTCAATGCGGCTGTTAAGAGCCAGCATGGTATTACGTCGTCTACTTTAACACAGAGTAAACGCCCTTTTTGCTCCGAATAGATGATTGTGCATGTATTCAAGTAAAAACTTATCGTAAATCACGTTTTATTTTTGTTTTCGTTATTTATAGGTTACGCTTGGCGTCACCTTCTTGCTTTCCAAGACAGTTTTCCTGATGATTGTTGCCGAATCAATGCCTCCAACCAACGAAGTTCCTATATTAGGTGAATAAACATCTTTACTGTGTTATTTGAAGATACAATCTCAAAGTAGAAATTCACCCTTATGACATATTTGATTTCAATATGATTGTTAACATTTCCAAAGACAATAAAAAAAAGAAAGAAGAAGTTAATTCACTAAATGGAAAGGACCGTAAATCTCTTTAAAGGAGGAGGGAGGGGGGGGGGGGGGGGGGACAGGGGTCATTTCTGATATGGTGATCCCTTGTACGACTACCCTGAAAGGCTGATTTCCGCTCCTCTGCATATATAACTCGTTAATAAGGAAGAAGACAAAATTCTCTCTTTTCCGTTCACTTTTCAATTGCGGTACCTCTGTGTAGATCACTAAGAATTATTAATAACATGTCCATTTACTGTCGAATTGTAAGAGACGAAATAAGGGCATCATTAAAAATTGTGATTGTTTTTCCATTATTCTCTAGATGACGCCCATAGATAATCCCCACAGCCCTCATTTGCTAATTCTCATTTTCACTCTGTTACTTTCCAAATACTGAAAGTATGTAATAAAAGTTATTGGGTAAATGACGATAATTTATAATAAAAAGACACAGGGAAGCAGAATCGAGTCTGATACTTTTATACTTAAGGATGGAATACCTAGTTAAATTTAATAAAAGTGATGTAATATCAAACATAAACCTCACGAGGTGGGCGGGGGTGAATATAAGTAGTTGCTTATTCAGATACAAAATACCTGGTAGTTTATTGCGATTAGATCACTTATGTAACAATACTGAACACGATGTAGGCAGCTCTCCCAATGTGCTCTGATATTCGGACACTTTTCACCGTAAGAAGGAATCAATCTTGTGTACAAATTAATATCATCTTATGAGGTATTCGCTATTGAACAATCTGGAGCATTCAGAAGTAATTTTGGGTGAGTCATTTTGATAAAATTACCTGATTTCTCTTGTGAAAGTACACTGAGTTTACTCATGATCATGACACGAAGCAAGAGTTCAAGCAAAGCAGGGAAGTATCTCCCATCAACAGGAAGGGAGAGTCTCTCTCTCTCTAAGTGCCATATCGTTTGACTTTGGCGATCATGCTGTTCCACAACCCTCGGCTCCTAGCCTTCTGTATTTGTACCACTCCCAGTTCTTTCACTCCTCTCTCTTCCAACAATTCCTGCAGACTGTCCATCCAAAGTATCCTCCTTCTTCCCCTACTCCTTCTTCCCACAATTTTCCCTGTCAAAGCAAGATTCTCTCGGCCTTCTTTACGTGTAATGTGACCCATGAACTTCAACTGTCTAATTAACACCTCACGTATCATTTTCCTTTGCACTCCAGCTCGTGTTAGAACTTCCTCATTACTAACTTTGTCAGTCCAGGGGATTTTCATCATTCTTCTTAGAAACCACATTTCGCAACTTTCCAAACGTTTTTAAGTATCAGAGGCTAAAGTCCATGTTTCACTACCATACATAAGAACTGGGTAGATGTAACAATGCAATACCCTTATTCTGGTCCTCATACACATTGTTCGATTTGTCAGAATTGTGCCTAACTTTGGAAATGCAGATTTAGCGAGAGCTATCCTTCTCTTGATCTCTGTCTCGCATCTGGCATCCTCGGTAATCATGCTGCCGAGGTAGTTAAATGAGGAGACTTGTTTAATAGTCTGTTCTTTCAGTTTCAAGTTACATTTTGGACTGCTCTTCTTGGATACCACCAGGCCCTTTGTCTTGGTATAGTTGATCTCTAGTCCCATTCTCTCACTTTCTTTTACAACTACATTCAGGAGTCTCTGGAGATCTTTCTCTGATTCGGAAAATAAAACAGTGTCATCAGCATATCTAATATTTGTGATTGAATGACCACCCACTTGTATCCCGTTTTCATCTTCCAATTCTCTTAGAATGATTTCACTATACATATTGAACAGGTCTGGCGACATAACACAACCCTGTCTGACTCCCCGTCTGATGTTGATATATTCACTACACTCTCCTTTTACCCTGATGCATGCAAACTGATTCCAATATAGACTTTGTAGCAGTCTTAGATCTTTCCTATATATATCAAGCTTTTTCAGCTCTTCAAAAAGTTCTGAATGTCTTACTTTTTCAAAAGCCTTTGAATAATCAATAAAACACATGTACACATCCTTTTGCATTTCGACTGCTCTCTCCGTTATATTTCTAACCACAAATATTGCATTTCCTGTGCCCGCATCCTTTACAAAACCAAATTGTTCCCTTCCGACCATGGGAGTTATGCTACTTCTTGTTCTCAAAAGCAGAATCCTCAAAATAATCTTAGTGATATGGCAAATAAGGCTGATTGTCCTACATTGCTCACAATCCACAGCTCTCGGTTTCTTTGGGAGAGTAATGAAAATGGATCGTCCCAATTCATCTGGAAATGTTCCGTCATCATATATTTTGTTGATAATTTCTGTTAATTTATCAACACCATATTCCTCTAATGCTTCAAACATTTCAGTGACCACACCATCTGGTCCAGCTGATTTGTTCTTCTTCATCTTTGACATTGCCCAACGGACTTCAGATTTAAGAAGGCAGTAGGCAGTAAAAGATGTATGTCTCACTGCAGTGAAGGAGGAGGTGAATCCCCATTTCCTCCGTCTGTAATACAAAACCGACCACCTAGAACAAATAAGCAGGAGAGACAACCTTAGAATAACAGGCATTGTAGAAGAGGGAAGAGAGGATGAATCTGAGGAGCAGCTTGCAAACAAAGTTTGCGAAGTGGCAATGCAGGCAGGGTGGATTTAAAAGAAGTCGACATTTCATTTTGCCATCGCTTTGGGAAGAAATCAGCAGATAAAACGCATCAGACTTTTGATCGTCTGAACAACAGGAGGCGGCGAGATCGCTTTTACGATGCCCGCTTCGCACTGAAAGGAAAAGGTGGATGTGAGGGAGTCTATATCAATGAGGACCTCACTCCGATGCGATACGCAGTCCTGAGGGCAGCAAAAAGTGCTTCGTCCGTGAAGCGTGTTTCTACTAAGAACGGAAATATAGTATGCAAGAAAAAAGATGATGAATACGTCACGATTGCTTCACCAGATGACCTCTTTGAAATTGGCTTCAACGATATTAATTACAAGGACTTCAAACTACATTTCATGGAATAAAGCATTTTTAACCACCCCATATGTGCACACTTTAAAACATCCTCAAAAAAAAAATTGACTCATAATTCATTTGATACTGCTCTTAAATTTGATAAGTCAAACTTTCTCAAATTATCTCACATTAATGTCCGTTCTTTGTCTAAATTTTTTGAATCGTTTAAATTATTATTTGAAGAATGCATTTGTACAAACTTTGATATTATTGGTATGTCTGAGGTATGGAATGTAAGTATTAAACCAACAAGTCAATATTCAGTTTGGAAGGATATTCTTTGGAAGTAAATTGCCGCCCCGGTGATTCAAGAGGGGGAGGAGTTGGAGCATATATTAATACATTTTTAAAGTACATGCGTCTTGAATATCGCGTCATTCATGCGGAATCCCCTTGGTTGCATATTAATATTACAGATAATGTAAAAGTTACAGTTGGAATAATCTATAGAAAACCTAATACAAATGTAAAGGAATTCCAAGATGATCTGTTGAGTATGTTACAAGAAATGAGAGTAGATAAACATAAATGTGTACTTTTGGGTGACTTCAATGTTAATTCTGTGAGTGAAGAAGACACAGGAAAAGATTTTCTGACATCATTACAATACATAGGCTTGGATCAATCGATTCAATCACCGACAAGGGTAACAAAAGAGTCTGCTACTTTAATAGATCATATATATTCAAATATTAATATATCAGAAATTCATTCAGGTATTATACAATCTGATGTGTCCGATCATTTTACAGTTTTTGCAATTTTCAAGAACATAGCAAAAGTGCAGTCTAGTAAAAAAAATAATTCAATATAGATGTTACAAGAAATATGATATAAATGTATTTAGAGAAAATCTTGCTGCCTATAACTGGGAAACGGTATATAATTCAAAAGATGTCAACACAGCTTATCTCAATTTTAGTAGTTCTTTCTCAAACCTTTGTAATAAACATGCACCATTGGTTACTAAGCAGTTAGGAAAGAAGAAAGCTGCCAAAAGACCATGGATATCTATTCAATTCAATTCGTTTTCTTTCAATTCAATTCAATTCAATTTCAATTTCAATTCAATTCAATTCGTTTTATTAAACCATTTAAAATAAAAAAAATCAATATACAAATCATGCATGATGAAAATTATGAATACAGTATAAATGGTCAGGGTGCCCCTAAAAGCCAAGGCTTGATTAATGGGGTGCCCAATACATAAAGAAATATACATACAATAAGCATGAGATACAAAACAAACTTAATTATTAAAAAAAAAACATTAAACACTAAACATACAGGCAAAGAGAAATAGGAAAGGGTGAAGTATAAGAAAACGTAGGGGGAGAGATGAAATTACATGTTTATTTGACATAGGTAATTATTATTGAACGTTTGAGTTTGGTTTTAAAGGAAGTTACATTACTGCTGGAAGTTAAATCAGAAGAGAGGGAATTCCATATTCGGGGACCAACATATTTAAATGCATTAAGAGTTGACTGATTCAGTGCTAATAGATAATGGAATTTAGAGTGGGAACGGGTATTATACTGATGGTAATCTTTATTATACTGAAATAAATAAATAATATTAAGAGGTGCTAAATTATGTTTCACGTAATACATCAGGATCGCAATTTGGATTTTATGAATATCAAAAATTGTCAATGCGTTTAACCTTGCAAATATTGGGCTTGACGGAGCTAAGTAAGGGGAGTTCGAACATATGCGTAAGGCCTTTTTTGCAGTCTGTGTATAGGGTTCAATTTAGTAGTGCCACAACTTGCCCGAGTAAAATTACCATAATAAATATAGGGAAGTAATAAAGAATTGTAAAGCATAAATAGGCGCTTTTCAGTAAGGGTACTACGTAATTTGGATAATATACCTATGTTCTTTGACATGTTATTACTTATACAGAAACGGTGTTCCTTAAATGACAGATTATCATCAACTATAAATCCTAGGAATTTGACAGAGTTAACCAAATTTAAAGTAACATCATTCATTTTTATATGAAAATCCAAACAATTGTGTGATACATGAGGTTTTCGAAAATACATAACATTATTTTTCTCATAATTAACAATCAATTCGTTAGCATCGAACCAATCGTCTATTTTACATAATTCATTATTGTTTTTTTTCTTACAAAAACATAAAGCTGCGATGGGTTAAAACGATAGTTGTATCGTCTGCAAATAAGACATAATAAAAAAATGAAGTATGGAGCCTTGAGGGACCCCATACTGGGCTGTCGAGTATTGGGAATTATAATTATTAAATGAAGTATAGATACGTCGATCAAGTAAGTAGCTCTGAAACCATTCCAATACTGCTCCCCTGATACCATAATGGGATAATTTATATAAAAGTATGTTATGGTCTATGAGGTCGAAGGCTTTTGACAAGTCTAAAAATATTCCAAATTAGTGATAATTGTTATAGATATTAGTTAAAAGAGTGTTATTTAAATCAATTAATGCATGTTCACAGGAATGTCTTGCCCTGAAGCCATACTGACAATTATTTAATATTTTATTTCTATCCAAATAAGAAATGAGTCTTTTATAAACAATTTTTTCCAGGATTTTTGAAAAACATGGTAATAATGTAATTGGTCGATAATTGGAAAATAAGTGTTTATAGCCTTTTTAAAATATAGGAATGATCTTTTCAATTTTCAGATTATTGGGTACTCCTCCTGAACATAAAGATAAATTAAATATATGGACTAGAGGGGTTAATATGGAATGGATTTTTTTTACAACAAAAGTACTAATATCATCAAAGCCAGTGCTATAACTTATTTTGATTTCCTTAACAATTTTGATGATTTCTAATTCATTAGTTGGATAAAAATACATTAATGTTTGACTTGGATTTTTTGGGTAGTGTTTAAATTGTTTTCTAGAATTATGATAAATTTGTTTTAAGGTATTTGCAGCAATGTTTGAAAAGAAATTGTTAAATTCATTAACTATATCTTCATTTTTATACACTTTTACATTATTTTTCATAAAATATAATGGAAAGTTTTTTTTATTTTTCTTACACATTAAATCATTTATAATTTGCCAAACTTTTCTAAGATGTGCTTATGCTTGGTTAACAAGTCACATATATCTAAATTCAATGGATTTAGTACGTTTTTGGCAAAATAATTTATGTAGACGATTCTTTCTATTAATACATTTTAACAATCCTTGAGTTACCCAAGGTTTTTTTAGCGGAAGACCTTGTATTTTTCTTCTTTACCATTTTACAATTACCATTTAACATTAGTTTGAATACTTCAAGGAAATTATTATATGTATCGTCAATATTGTGTACTGATAATATATCAATCCAATCAAATGAGAGTAACTCTTTATTAAAACTATCAATATTTTCTTGGCTAAAATATCTTTCTTAAAAATTTATATTGTCATCAGCTTTAGGATAGGACCTTGTATTACGGGTAATAGAAAATATAGGTAAATGGTCAGTTGTATCATTAAATAATATTCCAGAGGAAATTTGTTTTTCACAGACATTGGTAAATATATTGTCAATAAGAGTTGTCGAGCCTTGCGTTATTCTCGTCGGTCTGTTAATTAAGGATCGAAAAGAATTATTATATATAATATTAACGAAGTCATTAACATTTGCAATTGATGAGGTGTTAAGTAAGTTTATATTCCAGTCACCCATAATATATATGTCCTTCTTTTTATTTTACATTTTATTAAGGCACGTATTTACATCATCATTAAAATCAGCTATATTTGAACTAGGATCACGATAAATTATTCCGACAATTACATTTTTTCGATTACATATTTCAATTTCTAGAAAGAGAGACTCACATAAATTATGTGCCAAAGTTATGTGCCAAAGTTATGTCCGCCCTTTCTTTTACATTCAATGAATCATGAATTATCTCGAGGGATCATGAAATCTATTCGTGTAGAAAATACAATGTATTAAAAAGTTATAAAATCAAATCATCGACAGGATCTTGTTGATAAGTACAAAAAATACTGAAATGTACTGACCACTCTACTAAGAAATGCAAAAAGAAATTACTATTGCGATTTGTTAAAAAATAATATGAAGGATACAAATAAAACATGGGCCATTATCAATGAATTGTTAGCTGGAAAAAACAGATCACCGAGAAGCGCTGAAGTGGACAGACTAATTAAGAAGGTTCGTGGATAAAATATGCAACTTACATCTTAATCTGATATTGTGAATGATTTTAATGACTTTTTTTGTAAATATTGGACCGAATTTAGCAGATGAATTGCCGAATACAGATGTAGCATATGGTGATTTTTGGGGGCAGAATACAGAGCAATCTTTATTTTGTAAACCAATAATTGCAGTTGATGTTAAGAGTCAAGTTCTGCTACTTGATACCAAAAAGGCTTGTGGTCACGATAACATTCCAGTGCAATCAATTAGAGATAGTGCTCCATATATTTCACATCCACTGGCATATATATTTAACTTGTCATTAGAAACTGGCAAGGTTCCAGATGAAATAAAGATTGCAAAGGTTACTTCCCTACACAAAAAAGGGCCAGGAGAAGATCCAGGTAATTATAGACCAATATCGGTTTTATCTGTCATCGTTTAAGTTTTAGAAAAATTGATAAATATCAGATTAATACAATTTCTAGAAAAAAATGATATATTCTATTACCATCAATATGGATTCCGAAAGAAATTTAGCACTAAATTGTCTTTGATCAACTTGATAAATTCAACTTTGAAATCTATAGATCAGGGAAAAGTAACTTTGGGTATGTTCATCGACTTTAAAAAAGCATTTGATACAATTAATCATAGTATATTACTAGGTAAACTATCTAGTTATGGCATTCAAGGATTACCTCTAGAATGGGTTAAGGATTATCTCAGTAACCAATTTCAGTTTGTTCAGTGTGGTCAAACGTTATCAGAAAGGAAAAAGATAAGTTGTGGTGTTCTACAAGGATCAGTATTACGGCCAACTCTGTTTTTAATCTATATAAATGATTTGCCAACTGTCACTGATTATTTCAATTTTCGGCTGTTTGCCGATGACTCCAATCTATTTCATACTTTTTCTGCTGACCAGGGTGAATTGATGTAAATGAAGTGAATAATAACAAACATAAGATACATAAGTGGTGCACTGCTAACAAACTTACTATTAATTCAATGAAAACTAATTTCACGTTAATGTGTAATAGGAGGAAAAAAGTAGGTATAAATGGTAAACTAAGAATCGCTGGCGAGGAACTTAAAGAGGTTGATGTTGCCTTTTTTGTTGGGGTTCACATTGATAAACATTTGTCTTGGAATAGTCATATTCGTTTTGTAAATCAGTTTATTAGAAAGAAAGTTGGAGTGCTATTTAGATTGCGACATTTTGTTCCTAGCCGTACTCTGATATTATTATATATAGCATTTATACAACCACATATTTCTTACGGAATAGAGGTGTGGAGAAGCACTTATAAGACTAGCCTAAGAAGTACATGTATATCATATTCACAGAAAATGGCAGTTCGTGCCATAACATTTAGTGAATGGAGAACTCCTTCAGATCCATTACTTAAAAGATTGCGAATCCTAAATGTGTATAATTTACATGATTTATCAATTTCTACTTTCATGTTTGATCTAGTCAATGGCAATTTGCCTCATATTTTGATAGAGTACTGTGACATTATAGAACAAAGCTATTCCACGAGACAAAAAGAAGGTGGACAATTACGTCTTCCAAAATTAAGAACGACACAAGGTCAATTTTCATTGTCTTTTGTGGGCAGTGAATTTTGGAATAGATTACCTGTTGATGTCAGATTGACAAGGTCTAGAAATAGGTTTCGAAATTCTGTTACAAGTCATTTGTTGAACAAGTCATGAATAAAATATCAAGTGTACACAATTCATAATTCATATTTTACATTATTAGTTTGTATATTGTAAGACATTGTTGAGTACTGATTTTTTTTTTTTAAAGTATCGATTGTAAAAGTAAATTCCTTAATTTTTTGTTTTGTTACGTTCTCTAAACTGATTTGTACCAAAATACTTTGTTTAGCTGTTTAAGGGGTTATGCTCGACTAGCACATGTGCTATGATCTGGCCCCTTTTACCAACCAATAGTTCCTCTTCCTGTATATGTAAATTATTGTATGAAATGTATGAAATCTATTGCTGTTGGTAAAAATAAATCAAAATCAAATAAATCAAAATCAACTGCACTCTACTTTGCATGAATTGTGGATGACCTTGTCAACAAATGAAGTGGAACATTTAAACATAAAATTCTGACCTTCTGCGTATCCAACTGTTATTTCCTTTTATCAATCCTCTGCAGGAGAATACTTCGCTGTGCTCATGATACTCGTTAGCTTGTCTCTTGTTCTCAACGTCATCGTCGTGTCCGTCTACAACTGCGGTAATTGCGGCGACCCTCTACCTCATTGGGTGCGGGTGGTCGCCCTGCACGTCCTCGCCCCCATCGTCCGGGTGAAGGTGGAACCAAAGCGGTTTCCACCTTCCCGTGCTGCAAGACACGCCAGTGGGCGACCGAGTGCAGGCCATAGAGTGACGGCCAAGTTACGCGAGAAGGCGTACGAGAAAGTGCCGCTCAAAGAAAAGTCACTGAACAACCACTCTCAACAGTACACGGTAGGTGATCCGTACTCCATGCACAACGGCGGAGGCATGGAGAAGGAGAACTCGCACGGTGGAATGTACGCGGGCCACTTCCAAAAGATCGCGGGTGAACTTCGACGGATGAATGACATTCTCATCACCATCACCACAGAGGCCCTGAGCGTGGACAAGAAAACGTCGACCAAGGAGAAAGCCATCCAAAAGGAATGGTTGCAGATAGCCAAGGTGCTGGACCGAGTGTTCCTAACGCTCTATCTTCTCGGGAATGCCATGACAGTTACCTACCTGCTTGTTACTATTCATCAAACATCGTCCATCCTTGAAGATATCCAACACGCGCAGGATAATAACCTTGAAGCGCATTACAACAGCGGTTAAACATTTGAGCAAACCTACTCTAATCGAGTGAGTTTTTTTAAAACTACAATGATGAACAGTCGGTCCATGCACAGCCCGTGTGCAAATGAAATATTACGATGATTATTTTGGTCAATACAGCTCTCGCATGCGCTTTGTATTGAGCCGACATAAACATCTTTATGAAACGATAAGATCTTTTAATGATGTAAATCACCGTTCATATGGATCTTCCTTCCTCGTCAAAATTATATTCGAAACTGTGTAGCTGTGGCTGCGTGGTTGACGGTTATACCACATTTACATATAAAGCATTTATACAACCACACATTTCTTACGGAATAGAGGTATGGGGAAGCACTTATAAGACTAGCCTAAGAAGTTTATTATATTCACAGAAAATGGCAGTTCGTGCCATAACATTTAGTGAATGGAGAACTCCCTCCTATCCATTATTTAAAAGATTGCGAATCCTAAATGTGTATAATTTACATGATTTATCAATTTCTACTTTCATGTTTGATCTAGTCAATGGCAATTTGCCTCATATTTTGATAGAGTACTGTGACATTATAGAACATAGCTATTCCACAAGACAAAAAGAAGGTGGACAATTACGTCTTCCAAAATTAAGAACGACACAAAGTCAATTTTCATGGTCTTTTGTGGGCAGTGAATTTTGGAATAGATTACCTGTTGATGTCAGATTGACAAGGTCTAGAAATATGTTTTGGAATTTTGTTATAAGTAATTTGTTGAACAAGTCATGAATGAAATATCAAGGGTACACAATTCATAATTCATATTTTACATTGTTAGTTTGTATATTGTAAGACATTGTTGAGTACTGATTCTTGTTTTTGTTTAAGTATCGATTGTAAATGTAAATTCATTATTTTTTGTTTTGTTACGTTCTCTAAACTGATTTGTACCAAAATACTTTGTTTAGCTGTTTAAGGGGTTAGGCTCGACTAGCATATGTGCTATTATCTTGCCCCTTTTACCAACCAATAGTTCCTTTTCCTGTATATGTAAATTATTGTATGAAATGTATGAAATGTATTGATGTTGGTAAAAATAAATCAAAATCAACTGTATTCTACTTTGCATGAATTGTGGATGACCTTGTCCACAAATGAAGTGGAACATTTAAACATAACATTCTGACCTTATGCGTATCCAACTATTATTTTCTTTTATCAATCCTTTGCAGGAGAATACTTCCTTCTGCTCATGATACTCGTTAGCTTGTCTCTTGTTCTCAACGTCATCGTCGTGTCCGTCTACAACTGCGGTAATTGCGGCGACCCTCTACCTCATTGGGTGCGGGTGGTCGCCCTGCACGTCCTCGCCCCCATCGTCCGGGTGAAGGTGGAACCAAAGCGGTTTCCACCTTCCCGTGCTGCAAGACACGCCAGTGGGCGACCGAGTGCAGGCCATAGAGTGACGGCCAAGTTACGCGAGAAGGCGTACGAGAAAGTGCCGCTCAAAGAAAAGTCTCTGAACAACCACTCTCAACAGTACACGGTAGGTGATCCGTACTCCATGCACAACGGCGGAGGCATGGAGAAGGAGAACTCGCACGGTGGAATGTACGCGGGCCACTTCCAAAAGATCGCTGGTGAACTTCGACGGATGAATGATATTCTCATCACCATCACCACAGAGGCCCTGAGCGTGGACAAGAAAGCGTCGACCAAGGAGAAAGCCATCCAAAAGGAATGGTTGCAGATAGCCAAGGTGCTGGACCGAGTGTTTTTAACGCTCTATCTACTTGGGAATGCCGTGACAGTTACCTACCTGATTGTTACTGCTCATCAAACATCGTCCATCCTTGAAGATATCCAAAACGCGCAGGATAATAACCTTGAAGCGCATTACAACAGTGGTTAAACATTTGAGCAAACCTACTCTAATCGAGTGAGTTTCCTTTTAAACGACAATGATGAACAGTCGGTCAATGCACAGCCCGTGTGCAAATTGGATATTACGATGATTATTTTGGTCAATACAGCTCTCGCATGCGCTTTGTATTGAGCCGACATAAACATCTTTATGAAACGATAAGACTTTTCAATGATGTAAATCACCGTTCATATGGATTTCCATCCTCATCAAAATTATATTCGAAACTGTGTAGCTGTGGCTGCGTGGTTGACGGTTATACCGCATTTACATCGACAAACCGACTTAAGACTGACTCCAAAACCGACCGATTTTGGCCGTTGGGGGTAATGTAATCGTTTTGCTCGGTCTGCAGTCAGTCTTGCGTCGGTCTCGTCGGTGTGACTGAGGTATAAGAAGATTGTGAAGATAGAGGATTTAGTACGTGACCTCTTCATTTGGCAATTTTAAAATGGATACTTTGCCGAACTATATACAAGAAAAAGATAAACGCAGAGAAAAATCCGATTGAAATCATGTTCGGATTATCGAATACATACAGGAAGTACAATGTTCTCAAATTTTAATAGGTGATGGACAACGCCTTTGAAATAGATTTGTTTCCTAATTTCATGCTTTCTTTTTTAATAACATTATGTCGACGACCAACGCCTCTTCAGCATAACAACAATTAATCTATGCACAGTGAATTCCATCTACAGAGATGCCATTTTCCAAAGCCAGTTTATTGAATGGTTGTTATACAAGGATTCGGGAGAGCAACATGAATAAATTGAGATAAATTACTTATATATCTATGAAATGTGTCAATTGCCCTAGATTGCTTTGTTTTCGAACGTCTGTGCGATCGTGTTGACGACTATTTCCCCCATTGTTCTTAAACAATCATTGTAACTAGACAAAACTGTCATTAACTCTGAGGAACGAAGTTAACCTCCGACGGTACGATAAATATCTGACCTCCTTCTTGATTTTTGATATTGATACTATCGGCTACAATGGAAGACAAGAGTTTATAGTCTCGGTCGTAACACATGAAACTGTATTGGTTTTCAAATCGAAGTAAACGTTGACAAGAGCACTGGGATTCGAGATCAAGTAAGACAGATTTATAACGCAATTATATCGCAACTAGAGAGCGTTTAATGTTTGGAATGTCATAGACTTAAGAAAGTATTGGTTAACTCCTCAAAAGTCTCCGAGAGATTCATCTTCGAGAAAGGATCTTAATTTTGTCAGACCGCGTAAAATAATGAGCGTCAGCTACGATGAGAAGCAAACATTTGCCAACGATCGTTTCGCATAGAATCGCATCCAATTGGATCTGATGGAATTTGAAAAGCGTGGAAGCAGATAATTTGACATGTTATGGTGTGGAAATAACCTTTCCTTGCTCAAATAAACCAGCTGAATCTTATTCAATATACCGTGTTACATATAGATATGTAAATAGTTTGGTATCACTATATGACAATTTTACTCCATAATTATTTGAAGTACTATATCAATCCAATTTTACCACTCTTAACATTGTACGTGAAGAGGGCTTTGGATGTGATCTTCCAATGTGTACCAATATTAAAATGTCACTTTCAAAGTATGCATTATTGAGTTCATTAATACGTCACTTTAATAGTCGTATGCACAACTATAGTTTTGTATTGGACGCCGTTTTAATACGGATTCAAGAGTTGCATTGACTGGATCAAGTTATTTACAAAGGAAAGAAATCCTTAAAGTATATTGTATTCATAACGGTAAAAGTATTGTATGCTCTCCAGGCAGAACAGGACAAAATAATCATAATGGTGTTACAGATCTCGTGCTAAAGTTTGTGCTTACGATTGTGGTCTGCAAACTGGAATATATTAACTGTATTGACCCTAAATATTTTATAACAGTTAATGTTGTTGACATTAGGATTTGAAAACAAAATATCGTTGCGTAATAGGTTAACTTATTACATAATTACAATATGTAAATAGGCAATTAAAGATAAACTCCAGTTCTGGTAAAAAAAAGAAAATTCATTCTCACAGAATCAAACGAAACTTATACTGAATGTTCAAGATTACAAATAAATGACATGTGCCAAACAATTTTGGAAGAAAATGTATACTGGCTGAGAAATGAGCATAGAAAGACAAGGAAATCAAGGTAGTACTGGCCCCGACACCATGTGTGTTGTCCCATATATAGCTTTCTGTGTACAGTGCTTGTTACCTTACCAAGACTCGGCCAAATTTATTATGATTTTGATGACTCCAGAACCTTGCAGTGCACACCAATACTTACATGCTACATGATCAACTGTTTCTGATCCATTCCACACCTTTTCTTTCACAATGAAATCGCATTAACAGAACTGGAGTTTATCTTTAATATGTTTTTGTTTGACACAGAGGAGGAAAGGGTGGGGGGGGGGGGGGTCTAGAAGTGACAAAAAGGGCTAGGGGACCATCATTTTTTCGACAAAATAATAAGTAACATGATTTCTGGGAATAATTTAAGAATTATGGAAATCTCAATCGGCCTCCCAGTCTTTATGAATGGAAAGGGGGGGGGGGGGGAGGGGAGAAGAAAAAAAATCAAGTTAACTTACAATACACAATACCCGAACTTTCCGAAAGATAGCATTTATGCTCAGAATAGTCTCGGTGAGGAATCATCTAAAAATCTACTGTCGATACAAATTATTGTATTGTCGATGTGATTTAATACTCCTTTGTATTTCATAATGAATGTGTGTAGCTGAGACAAAGGAATTGAGGTTAGCTCAATCATAAAAATACCATCCATTATTCATTATTTGAATTTATATATAATCATTTACGCCTCCATGCTTCTTGGTATAATGATTCTTTGTAAATGAACTTTCATTGTATTCTATTTCTCTTTTAGGAACTATGATAGAATGAAATATATATATTTGTGTTTTTCTCTCCAAGTAGTTCCCTAAAACGAATGTAAACAAATGTTTATGATGTCTTCCTCTATGTTCTCTTAAATCTGCAAACACACATTCTACTAAACTGAGCGTGATGATTATGCTGATGAATGTATTGCATTTAAAGTGTTTTGTAGTGATATTACAGTAGAATACTAATGTCATTTATTTGTCAATGGACAACGCGGATGGTTTAGTCAATGTATAGACTCCCTTCTCACAAAACAGGGTGGCTAGATGACATAGATAAGACGTAAAAAGTCAAATAGATAGATAGATAATTAGATAAATAATATATAATTGAAGATAATGACTGTATATGAGTACACAACATGTGTATACGTGTAGAGACCAAAAGCAACTATGCATATATCAATTTACATACATTATTTTCCAGCGTGTATCATGAGACGAAGATATACTGATAAAACATGATTTCATAAAAAAATGGAATGAGTCAAAATAATAAACGTAATAAAAATTGTGGCAGAGAAACTTAAAATTCGATCGTTTAGAAAGTTATCAACAACAAAGATCGCTGCTGGCCTTTTGATATTATAATCGTTAACAAGCTAATATATGGTAGAAAAGAGATAATTATTTGAGTCCATTTCTTGTGTAATGAAAATATTACAACATTATATTATCAATTTATTTGCAAGCGCATTAGTATAGCGAATAGAAATATTATAATAGACTTTATAAAGGTAAGAAATAGTATTTTCTTGGGTCAAAATTTTATCGAACAGCAATACAGCACCAAATTGTGTACATATGGTAACAGTTATCAGAAGTATTGTAGCTCCTTATTGTCGGCTTCTGGATTTAAATACACTATGTGGTCCGTTTCAAATAGTTAGGTATAGATAGTTGTTCACAATATGTTTTCTGTATAAAACTACTCATCTTGTTTTAGATTTTTATAAATCGTAGCGTCAGCCCCAGCTAACATTTCAGAGGATAGATGTAACACCATGCCTCACCCATTTAATCATTTCTTTCGTTCGGTAATTTAACAACTAATTTTACAATATGCTGAGTAATTATATAGGTAGCGGTAGTATATGTATATCTTCCCTATTTTTTAAATTTACTTTTTCATAGTTCTTATTTGCATCACGAAACGATTTTGAATTGACGCCCATGACCAGGAAAGGTGGTAAATGTTTTGTTACGTGTGTTTCTAAAGCCTAGGTCACAAATGCCATTACAAACGGCTACGAACGCCGTACGAACGATTTTCAGACAATGGAAATTCGGGAAGACAATGGAAAAACAGGGAGATTCGTACGAAATTATCGTTCGTACGAACCTTTGTGACCGTAGCATTACATAAACCTCTACCCAAACGACCGTAGCTTACGGGGAGTCATTTTCAATGCGTCATTGCGTACGCTAATCACTGATGGTAGTTAGTGCATGCGTCACCTATTTAAACACAATGGTTGCGCTGCTCATTTCCCCCTTACCGTTTGTATGCATAATGCCACTTTCAGATGGTGCGTCAAAGACCACACAGTTCGCTGACGCAGCCTAACGCTAGAAAACGTCACCCCGTGTGCAATGGACATAACTGACTCCTACAATCGATCATACGATAACAAAAGGAAGGATTGCGTTTCCCCCTTTTCTATACATTTAAACCTGTAATAACAATATCAGTGTGAATAAATTATGCTCTTTCAAATATGTGAACTCGTTCAATGAATCATTTGTTCATGTAAATACTTTTTGTTTGTTACCACATTGTCATCATATTTTATTTCCTATAGAGCGTTGACGGAGAGTGAGACTAGCCTTTCATACACCTTTCAAGTCTCATTCTAACACTGCGTACATAGTCAGTCAGAAATGTTTTAGAAGAAAGAGAGAGAGAGAGAGAGAGAGAGAGGGGGGGGGGAATCAAATAATTTTTGACAGAGGGGACGAAATATCATGAAATCCTACTACAAAACGAGCAAGCTATACCGTATAAGCAAGCAAGCACAATACAAATGAGGGGAGTGGTGGGGATCATCATAGCTCGAGATGTTGAAAGACCATGATCATGTCTTCTAAAAACAAAAAAAAGTTTGACACCTTTTAATGTAATAAAGCAGAGAATTGCAGACTAAAGTGACTCGGTCACAGTGTTGAAGGTTGATGGAAAATTGCCTAATTTTTGGAATGAAATGTAATTTATTATGTTCCTTCTACTGTACTAACCCTCTAATATGCAACAAATCCAGACAAAATTCTCAACCGAAAGATATTTAGGGTTTTCTTTGAAGGCGTCACTGAGTGACACCCTCTAACAATAAATTCTCCCAACAATTTTTGAACTTTCCCAGCCGCTATTCCTTGCAAATAAGACATATTATAAAGACAGGCTTTTACAAAATATTTTAACACTTAACCCCAAAAAGGCCGGGCTTTTTGAGGTCTTAGTACGGCCGGGGGGGGGGGGGGATCATGGCCCCCCTTAGATCTCGGCCTTGAAACAGCCGATTTTCGCGAAAACTTTTATTTGCACACATGTCAAGTGAATTGTATAAAATATTATGATAATTTCATTTTTTTTAAAAATTAACTCATTTGCATATTTATGGTAATTTATGCAAATAAGGTCATACAAATCACATTTTTACCCATAAATCATATATTATTCATATTTAAGCATTTTTTTCACTAAATAATTATATTCATTAGACCATTTGGAATAATAATACGACAACAAATTTGGAAGAGCCAGCTTATTCCTTATGTCATCTTTTATTTTGATAATTATTTCATTGTTTTTTTTACTTTTTGTTTTTGTTCTGTTGTTTTATTTCATTTTTAACTACAATTCAACTATTTTGGCTCCCAAAACAACCACATAAACTTTAAACAAGACCCAATAACCAATGTTTGATCTATTTTTAATGAAAAAATGACATTCCCGTATGTTTTGTACACAAATCAGGAAATTAAGCGATTTTCGGGCTGACATGCAAAGACAAAAGGTCACGTGACATTGTAACTGTAGGTCCGATTTTCATTTTTTTTTTTTTAAAGATGCGCAAGACTCGAAAGAAAAAAGTCAGCGAGCGGCGGGGTCGCCATCCAAATGCGTTTCCGAACAATCGGAAAAACGCGGACGGGGGGGGGGGGGGGGGGGGTGGCATAATGACCCCCGGCCTTATTAGGGTTAAATGTCTGGAATGGTACATAGCGCTAGTTCACTGCTTTGTGACGATTTTCATTAATGTGTTCCCCTTCTATTCCGCAAAAATCCATTCATGACTCATCAATTTGGACTTTGACTTCAAAGCTTTTTATCTTTTAGAATTCAACTGAATAAAGAGACCCAGACGATTTAAACAGAAATTCAGCATCCAAGTATAATGCTGCACTGTTCCAAAAAACGATATAAATCATTAATCAATTATGAATGTATGGTGGTTGGTTCAAATGAAGAGAATTTGAGGTCCTTCACTTGTCCAATTGTTAGCAAACGTTGTGGGAGAGTTTTATTTGAATTCAGGAACCAGATGTTTAATTGTACTTGTAAACCACAATTACTGATAAGTGATTTTGTTTCCCATGCACGTTGGACTATAATACCACACATGAGCACAAGCCAATACACATGCAACGTCCTATTAGTCCTATGTGTTTGCCGAGTTGTTAAAAAAGAAAATGTTTTATCAATCATAATAAATATCCTTTTTCCAGCTTAAATTGTATAAAGGTTTTATTAAATGGAAAATAGGTATGATATACACCAGAATAGACTTGAATAATTCAGATCTCGCTACCCCTCAATAAAGGAGAAACTATAAATTAGAATGAAAAGTACTTTATTCCTGCTTCATATTTTCCTCCAAAGGCCTCTACTCGATACAAACTTTGTTATCTATTTATTAGGATTCTTCCTCCTTTACGCTTACGATTCAACTTAACGAGCACATCATGGTATTAAGCAGGTTCCTACTGAACAATTCTTGACAAGTGTCTTTGAGATAGACGAGGCCAACTGATAGCTAATATTAAAATTATATTAGTATCTCCGTTATACATCAGTTACACTGTCGAACCCGGCTCCAAACCGACTAAAAGCCTGATTCCAAAGCCGATTCTAAACCAAATCCAGACCGATCATTTTTTTGTCATTTTGAGTAGATGCTTGTTAATGTTTGGTCTGTAATTGGTCTGGTTTCGGTACGACGCTGTGATTAAGGCATTACATGTCTCGGAAATATTGCAAAAGAAGCGTGTTCTGACTTCCACAGGGAACAGTCTTGCATCACTCAAGGCTATTCAAGGGATAATTAACCAAATTGCCTCTAGGGAATGTTCTGTACTTTGTATTTGTATGGAATATTTGTTCTCAGGAACAATATGGAACTCCCAGGGAACCATTTTCCAGAACAATTAGATTAAGAAGACCAATCCCAAAGGATCTGTAATGTGAACAAAGCTACTTACAAGCTAAAACAACCCTCCCTCTGAATATTAAAATCAGACACCAAGTACATCAGTTGACTCTCACTCGGCCATTTCTAGCAGTTTCCCTGACTTGAATCCGACACATTAAGACAAATTTCTTACTGCCGCTAGATTCTTGCTATAGCTGAGAATGAGAAGGTAATGGAAAAGAGACATATAGATAGAAAGTGATTGATCTTTTACTTACTCAGACCAGCTCTAGAAGGTCCATGCGACCATGCCTGGGCCAAAGCACACCTCCCCTCCCTATCCCTATTCTCAAAGACCAGTAATGGTGAGCCAAAATTCTGTATATTCTCTGTCTCCCCTTCTTAAATTCTAATCAGACACATACCCCGAAACTATAACACGTAGGCTGAATTTTTTTTTTTTTTTTTTTTTTTATAATGATTTTTTATTTTTCAAAACATATTGCTAAAATGATCTATTTCTGATTTAATGAAAAAAAATGAAAAAAAAAATGCTGGCGGCCATCTTAAAAAATAGCCCGAGTTGTCAGGGAAAATATACCGAGCGGTCATTTTAGAAAAAAAAAATGACCTCCGTCTTCCTATCTATTTTAAAAAAAGGCAGGACGCTAAACATGTTTTTTGTTTTTTTTGGCCTTAGACCGTAGGATGTCCGCTGCAATTATTACTTTTCGTGGTCCGTGATATCAGCCATCCAATAATAGCTTATGAATGTTGCTAAAAATACTGAATCAGTTAGCCAATGGCATACGATGCCATTTTTAAAGTGTGCAATTTACCCTAATGTAAATTCAGCTCAGCATTCACAACATACACTTAAAACATGCTCTGTGTGTGTGCGTGTGAATGCGAGTGAGTGTGTGGTGGTTGTTTTGTGTGTGTTATGTGTAGGATGTATAGTGTTCTACCACTACCAGCCATGTTCGCGGCGCATATGTGCATATTGTGCCTTACTACTAACGGGCTAAATTACGAAAATATTATATATATATTGAGAAGTGGTATCTTATCCACGCAAGGTTCAACACAATAAACAGGATATCCCACAACTCATTACTCAGGCCTATTCAGAAGTGAAAGAGAATTATGCAGGCCCATCCATATAGACGAATGAGGAAGAAGAGAATATACAAGGAACCTTCTCTAAAATTCACTTTCCTAAGCTGTATAATTACCAAAATAATAAGTGATTACAATGGGTGAATGTGGCATTGTCAATTGGCTAGAAATGTCATGACAAAAGTCAAAGAAAAGCTTGATTTTTTTTGTCTTCCAATTATTATTAGTAGCAGTATTTCCTTATTAGCTGAGGGTCTATAGTGCAAATTCTAAACTCCTAGAATTTAACATTTTAATATCACTACAGTGGAAAAATAAATTATCTAAGGATGATAATGATAACAAAAATATGTTGCAAGACTGGAATTTCCTTATACAGTGCGTATACCTAATGTACCCAACTTTGGTAACTCCTAATAAAAAATGTATAAACAATATGACTTTGAAAACTGTTTCATGATGAAGAGTAATTTTCCTGTCCAATGATACCCTAATCATAATATTTCTGCCACGGGTGACTGATCACAAGGATTTTTAAAGAGTGTTGTAAAAATCGCATTGTGCCAAGTTTTGGCTGATGGAACGGACGTGGATCAGGCCATACGCATGTGATTCTTTGGTCTTTTATTAAATGCTTCGTGCTTTATTGCTTCATCATTTATGAACCCAAACACAAGGAAGAACACATATCAGTGATGATAAGTATCAAATAAATTGACAGCAGACTTTCATGTAAAAGGATATCATCCCCCAAAAAACTTTATCAGTTTTGAATCACTCAATATTTTCCCCAAACAAGGGGTGGAAATAAGATAGTAACGGAGAGAGTATTTCATACTTTTAGCGTAAAAAAGAATTTCATTGAGTATGAGTTGATATTATCACATTTTCTTTTCAACTGCCTAATAGTCAACGTAAAAAGTTAGTATTCTTTTTTGGCAGGGGATACAACAAAAGATGATGGCTTTTGATCCACATTCATTGCTTCAAGCCCAAACTTGGTACAAGCGGACTTTGACAATTTTTTTTTGAAAAGCTTGCTGCTCAGTCAACCGGGGCAGCACAGTGATGAATATGGTATCATTAGACAGGGTATTAGTTACCCTTTACCATGAAATATAATTCAAGTTCACATAGGTCCAAAGTTGGGGACCCTTGTTTTGTCTAACTACACACTGTGGTAGGGGCACTTACTACGTTTATACAGAAGCTTTACATTGTGTAAATTGTTGCCATGATGTTCAGGCCAAGCATTTAGCAACCTTGTGAGTTGGTGGTGCTATAGGTGTGGATGTGAAGTATGTCACTGTGGTGTCTACGTGCATAGTGCGTGCGCGTCGTATGTTCGCGTGTGCCTTGGCTGGCGGAGCATTAACAGTTTGCACGTACGTACGGACTCTAATTTCCTCTTTGATCCGTCCAAAATATTCTACTATCATTTAATACAAACTGGAAGGTGGAATACTGGAGATTCTTTCGAGGTAAAGAAAGCGAGAGTGAGCCATCTTTCCTGTTAACGTGAAATAATCGGTAAATATAGCATGGCATGTGCATGTTTGTGAATGTGCAAGTTGTATTTAAATTTGAGTGTAATGGAAGTAGATACTATTTTGAGTATCAGTTAACGCATTATATTGGTACGACAACGCCTATAAATCCTGTACTATATAGGATTGCATGCAATTTATGCATATTTATTCGTCGGCGTTTTCATGAGCCGACAATTTGTTCTTGTATAGTACTATTGTACGGATTCGTCGGTTCATAATAAGGAAATAACCTATACCAGAGCTTTGGCAAATGTTATATGGAAAAAGGAACCATTATTCCCTCACTGGGAAGAAGAACTATTTAAAGAGTGGGATGGAAGAGGTTTATTTTTATATAAATCATCATCTAATGCAAGAAGAGTTGGAATATTATTTCAATAAAACGGATATTAGGTTATAAACAGAGTGATACTGATAGTTTCTATAATTTCCACTGATTGCAATGTATGGGCCAAATAGTGACTTCCCATAGTTTTGTAGTTGTGTAGAAATAATAGTTACACTATAGAGTACGATGATCCTCACAAAATTACTTGTGGAGATTAGAACCTGGTACAGAGTATGGAGTGATATACTTTTAATTACCTTCGACTTAGTAACAAAAAAGCAATGGAAAAGGTACTTGACATAAACAAATTACTTTAATTTGGTTAATCCATGGCGTCAACCTCATCCTGATACAAAATCCTATACCTGGCGACAGCCTACACCATTGAAGCAAAGTATGTTGGATTACTTTTGAATGTCTTCAGATATATTTTCCTTATTTAGAACATTTAAAATTGGTTTTGGATATCATACTGATCATTCAATGATCAGTTTAGGCATTGTGTTAGATAAATGCCATTTAAAGAGATTTAACTATTGGAAGTTTAATAACTCATATTTTAAAAAGTCTGAATTTGTTAATCTTATTAAGGAGAAGGTAAATGAAGTTTCCTTACATAACTTAATGTTGACTGTTTTGATGGTAAACAATTTGAACGTGTGAGTAGAATAAGATCTGAAATTTACAAATAATGACCAGCTGAGACTTTGTTGATGGAGTTGCAGGCGGTTACAATTATGTATGCAATTCCACACAAAGGGAAGGAAGGAATTGTAGAAAAGGACCTTGAAACTGAGATAGTTAATTTAGAAAGACTGTTGGAACATAATACAAATACCAGAGGAAATTTAGAAAAAAGTAAAATATTGAGAGATGAATTGGAGCAATTCAGACGCCAGAAGCTTGACATGACCGCCAATAGACTTTGTCTTCAAGCAATGCAATATGGGGAAAACCCCTCAAAATATTGTTTTAATCTAGAAAAACAAAGTAAAGAGGATAGTTGAATAAACTTTTGTAAAATTGATCGACGACAATGGTACAGTGTTGCAACAACAAAGTATATCCTGAAAGAGTTTGGATTATATATATTACGTACGCTTGTATAAATATCATCCAAATTGTGATGCAGAAGATCTTTTTTCTCACATAAGTGAAGAACATTTTCAAAGTCTTACAGAAGAAGAGTGTATTTCCTTAGAGGGAAAAATTTCTTATATGGGTTAAAGAATATGAAAGATAATAGAGCTCTAGGCCGGGATGGATTTACTGTGGAATTTTCCAAAGTTTTCTTTGAGGAATTAGGCATTTATATGAAGCCTACACTTCTGGAAAAAGAATCTATCTCGCAAAATATCGGTTTAATGACATTACTTCCTAAAGGTGATTAAGTGAGACACTTTATTAACTATTGGAGACCAATTTCTTTGTTGAATGTGGTTTATAAAATACTAGCTGTATTGCTAATAGACTAAGAAAAGGTACTACCTCGCATTATACATGCTAATCAAAAAGTTTTGTTTGTCTGGACGATTCATTGCTTTTACTGAAACAGAAAATGTTCCTGTAATGATTTTGTTAATTGAGTTTGAAAAACATTCGATACTGTTTCTCAACACTTTTTGTATAAAACACTTTCCTTTTTAAAGATTGGTAGTTCGTTTATAAAGTGGATAAAGATATTGCATAGTGATGCATACTCTAGTGTTATGGTTAATGGGCAAATGACATCGATATTTCGTGAAGGAAGGGGATGTAGGCAAGGAGATCCTATTTCGCCATACTTGTTTCTGTTATGCGCCGAAATTCTTGGGATGTTAATTGGAAATTCACACACGTTGAAAGGAATTTATGTCGGTTCAAAAGAATTAAAGATCCTTCAGTATGCTGAAGACACAATAGTCTTGTTCAGACGGTGGCAAGTTAACCTAGAGTTAAGGTCGTGTTAAGAGCTAGTCGGGGTAAATATGGCGAGGTAGGTGTAAAGGTAGGAGTAGTGACTGTCTGAACAATGATCGTGCTAGCTACACCTAGGTGTAGCTACATGTACCTTTACCCCGACCTATATACTCCTAGAAAAATCCAGGAGTAACTCGCTAACACGACTAGAGGGTAGCGTAAGTTGACTGTGTGAATGCTCTCAACTTACACCTATGAGCATCTGTAACCTTTCACCTCTCAACAAACCAGTAGTCGCCGCGTTGTGTCCAACTCGAAACGGGTTTGCCGGGCTCTGTGTATAGATGGCTCTGCTCCTGCGTATATACGTTATGCTGTTCGGTGGAAGGCCGTGCTAGCTTAATCGTGGCAAGTTGGTCTAAGTAAGAGCGTGTGGAAAACTATTAGTGTGATACCCCATTCACAGTGGCCTCAAATACCGCGACAGCAGCGGGACTGTCCCGCTGCTGTCGCGGTGTTGTCTTCAGTGTGAAGGCTCGGACCCGTTATAAACTATCGCGGGATAACACCGCCTAGCGATAACGCCGACACAAACTATCGCTAGGGACGCCTAGCTACAGCAGCGGGACAGTCCCGCTGCTGTCGCGGTGTTTACTCAGTGTGAAGGCTCTCCGCTATAACACCGCGACAAACACGTGTGATTTGTTTACTTACCTATCACTGACCTCTTTTCTACAGCAATGGGGAACATAAAGTGAAATAGAAATAAAGTAACCAGTGGATTCAAATTGATTTTATTATTATGTAGGTATTATAATTATCCAAATAAAAATATTTCACACTTCAAAAAATTAAAATATTCTGACTGGAAGCAATAAAAATGCTAGTTTTTTAAAAAGTAATATGATCGAGGATACAAAAAGCAACTTGACATGTTTACCGCGCAATTTCAAGCAAGTATTTCCGGTCATATCGGGGTCACTCGCGGGTCATGAGCCATGCATACACGTGTTTGTTACGGAGGTAATAAAAATCACCCGCTGCAGCGTGAATGGGTACATGATATTTATCCCGCTGCTGCAGCGGGATAACTTTTCTACTGTGAATGCATTTGTAGCGGTGTTATGGCGGTGTCGCCGCTCCGCTACAACGCCGCTACAAATTTCAAAACCACTGTGAATGGGGTATAAGTGAAATATACATGAGGTATTTACTGATGCCGGGATTAACTTACACCGACTAGCAAAACTCCGTCTGAACAAGACTTATACCCCATTCACAGTGGTTTTGAAATTTGTAGCGGCGTTGTAGCGGAGCGGCGACACCGCCATAACACCGCTACAAATGCATTTACAGTAGAAAAGTTATCCCGCTGCAGCAGCGGGATAAATATCATGTACCCATTCACGCTGCAGCGGGTGATTTTTATTACCTCCGTAACAAACACGTGTATGCATGGCTCATGACCCGCGAGTGACCCCGATATGACCGGAAATACTTCAGCGCGGGGTTTTCGATTGCTTGAAATTGCGCGCGCTAGCTGTACTTTACACACTCTTCCTCAAGCTTGCAAAAGGTAAACATGTCAAGTTGCTTTTTGTATCCTCGATCATATTACTTTTTAAAAAACTAGCATTTTTATTGCTTCCAGTCAGAATATTTTAATTTTTTGAAGTGTGAAATATTTTTATTTGGATAATTATAATATCTACATAATAATAAAATCAATTTGAATCCACTGGTTACTTTATTTCTATTTCACTTCATGTTCCCCATTGCTGGAGAAAAGAGGTCAGTGATAGGTAAGTAAACAAATCACACGTGTTTGTCGCGGTGTTATAGCGGAGAGCCTTCACACTGAGTAAACACCGCGACAGCAGCGGGACTGTCCCGCTGCTGTAGCTAGGCGAACCTAGCGATAGTTTGTCGTGGCGTTATCGCGAGGCGGTGTTATCCCGCGATAGTTTATAACGGGTCCGAGCCTTCACACTGAAGACAACACCGCGACAGCAGCGGGACAGTCCCGATGCTGTCGCGGTGTTTGAGGCCACTGTGAATGGGGTATTATATTGTTTATTGATGGCACAGCTGCTAGTTTCTGTAATGCACTACATATTTTGGATTCATTTGGAAACTGTATAGTGGGTTGAAGATCATATCCAAATAACAAACGCAATCTGGATTGGGGCCTCAAAATGTAATGAACATATAGAATTATAAGGAAGACAAGTTAATTTTGTACATGATTTGTTTTCGTTATCTTTGTAGGCCTACTGACTTTCATGTTGTTATTGACGAAATACCAGATAATAACTATGACAGAATTTTTGTCAAAGTAAAAATAATGATCACTTATGCTAGTTTTAAATATTCCCCAGTCATTGTAAAGCTCTTTGTCTGATACAAATATCAAATCGATTAAGGTAGAAGAGGTATTTGTAACTCTTGTGGCAGTATCATCCCTTCTTTTATAATTGAATCTCTTGGATATATATACAGCCACACCACCGGCCACACCACCACTATGTCTTGTACGGTCTCTACGTAATAAAATATAATCATCTATATACAATTCAGAATCATCAATCATGGAGTCGCAAAAGTTGCCATGACAACTACATGTTGCCATGACGAGACGTAGATGCCCGTGCCACCCCTGCTGAGCTTTTGTCAGTGGAAGCATTGTAAGGGCAGGTGCAGATTTTAGCCTCCCTCTCGGTGCAATCATCTCGTTTATGTATGTTTGTTTGTTTGTTTTATCTCCACTTTTTCATATCAATACAATAAAACATACAAATGAATATAATGAATAACATGTAAGTTTGACAAAGTTTGTTTCTAGTTAAAATAAAAGTTTCATACTGTTACAAAAGGAAAAAGCAGGAGACCACATGTCGTAAGCGTAAATGCTTGAACATGACCGTGGCCTCTGCCGAGTTAACAAAATAATGTATTCAATGTTAAATAAGATATAAGTGAAGTGATTAAAAGTGAGCGTGGCTGAATTAATTTTGAGTGAAAATAACAAAACAAATTTAGTGAAATATTTCGTGTTGAGAAGTGCATTTGTGCAAGGTGCAAAACATTTAGCTTGGTGGAACAAAAAGAGACTAATACCGTGATAAATTTTATGTGTTGGTTTCAGTTACGGGTGATAATATTAAAATGTATGCAGGGTGCATTCCTGTTGTATGGAGTATACATAAATATAATTATTTTAATCACATTCCAAAGAAATCCGACGATGGACCAAAAAGCTTAATCGGAAATAACACTGATATTTTATCATAATTTAATCACAATTATAATTAATAAATGACACGTATTTGTAGAGCTTATATGATGCATATCTCACGCATGAGTGATTAAAAACAATTTGAAGAGAGGGTACCAAAAAGTCATTTGGCGGGTGGTATCTGAATTTCGAAGAGAAAATCACATTTCTAGAATAATTTGTTTTCTGCCCTCTGATATGACACCTCAATCTGGAAAAATGAACCAGGAATAACACAGTTCGTTATCACTAGCTGCCTGCCGTAGCAACAAATAGAGTTGACAAAAGACTTAACTCCGTTTCGTTGTAGATCAGCAACGCATGAAGTCTTTCGTCTTCTTTGTGCAAAGATGTGTCATTTATTAATTATAATTGTGATTAATTTATGATAAAACATCGACGATTCTCGGTTTCATTTTTTCTGGGACGCACCGTATATATTGCTATGAGGTTTATGTTTGGTCAGGAAATTGACTTGTACTAATAAATCGAAAATAAGATACCGAAACACGTTCTAGAGCACAGGTCGAATATATCGTACACATGTACTTTCCTATTTAGGCAATGCTTTGCCGTTCCAACAAAGATTTTTGTTTTCACGTTCAAGATCGAGTTACAGGGTGATTCCCTGCAATTTGTCCTGTCCGAAATAGTTCATTTTATTCAACATAGCTTGTTTGCTTTAACTCCGACCATTGATCCCCGGTAGCGTATAAAGGGAACAATAAAACGGGATTTCCCCTTTTTTCCGCCTGACGAAGAACTGGTGACCAATCAGTGACGGTGACGCATAGCTCCGAGGTGCCCGGTTAAGCCGGAATGCCCGATTGGTCAGCGGCGGCAGATGTTTATGGCTAATATTAGGGACTTTTAGATGTACACGACGAGAACGTGGACCGCCAGGTGTGACATCCTTTTAAGGTAATGTGACGTCCTTTTATAGCACTGCCGCGCTCTCGTCGAGTAAGTCTAAAAGTCCCTAATTACTGTGAATGATCTACCTTGCCCTCGACCTTCATATTATGAAACTATATCAATGCCAAAGTCGCACGTCATTTCTAGTCTTTGTTTTCATACTTGGGAATCAAAATATAGTTAGGACACCCCTGGACGCAGTTATGACTTTTCAACTCGAAAATTTCCGAGCACGTTTGGTAGTCCTCATTTCAATCTCGCTTCATAATAAGCTCAAACGCGTGCTCCTGAACTTGCAGATGCTATAGAACAAGTAAACGCCGACTACAGTCAATATTCATAGGCCACGTGCGGACGGGAGGGAGGGGGGGGGGGGGGGACTGACCCATGCCCACTTTAATAAAACCCAATCGTGCATACCTTACACCACACAAAATCTGACCCCTGTTCTGTGTCTGTGCCTCCTTTCAAAATAATGTTAGATGTATAAAATGGAACCTGAAAGTATGATTTTATTAAAAATATTTTATTTTGTTGGCTTTGCAGAGATTTTTGAAGGATTTTTTTTCAAAAACAAAATCCTGCATCCGCCCCAGCATTGGAATATTCGTCCATTGACAAAGATTTTTTCCCTGTGAGATATGAGCACATAAAGTATGATACATATCAATTAGGATGCCATAATAACAAATAAACAAATATTCTCTGTGTGCCCATGCCTTGAGCCATAATGCATGGCCGTCCAGAGGATTTTTTTATGTTGGGGACCGGGGTAAAATGCAATAATTTATTGAAAATTTATTGCATTTTTTTTTATTTTTAAATTTATGGAAACTGCCCCCTACCCTAGCCCCCGCTGCGTACAGTCATGGTTCAATGGCAAAGAAATGTCCTCGTAACTGTGAGGCCCCAGGATCAAAACCGTGTCGATGTGCCATATTAGTGCCCTTTTGTGGGGCATTAATCCTCATTACTGTCATTTATGACTTGAGGGCGTAGGTCCCCTAGATGATAAGCAATGTAGCATACACATGCTTTAGCAGTCCCGCAAAACACACATTGGCACATTATTATTCAATATTGAGAATGTATACTATTATCTAGATCTATTATTTTTAAATTATTTTTAAAATAATTCCATAAATTGGGGTAAAACTAAAATACTCCAATTTTATGAGCGACAGTGTAAGTACGCTTAGATTTAGAGGCAGTATTTTTAGTATTTTAGATCGTTATCCAAGGTTGTCCACGAAAAGCGGGATGGGAAGTGGACATCATAAAAATCCTAACCCTAACCCTTACCCTAATCCTAAACCTAACCCTTAACCTAACCTTAATCATAACCCTAACCCTAAACCTAATGTTTACTTAATGACTCATTTTTTTCACTCTAAATGTCCCTCCAATGACGCCTTTAGTAAAATTAATTATATAGAGAGATATCTAAAAAAAAATGGGCCTTGTATGAGAAATAAAACATAAAAGACATTAAAGGGTTTCGGTAACTTTGTCTCAGATTCTGAAATAAAATTCTGGATTTAGCTCATGATGCAATGATAATTGTAAACCTTTAGGTCAGTCAGGAACCCCATGACTTTTACAAGCCGATCGCCTGTCTGAATATCAAGATATTTATGATTGGAATTACAAATTTTGAAAACCGTTCGCCTGACGGTTTTCAAAACACTACAGTCTATTGGGGAAAACGAGTATGGTAAAACCGGTCACTCAAAGATTTTTACTTTTTTGAGGCACTTCTTGATCATTTTGAAGCGCAATTTTTTAGGGCTTCAATATTACACCATATCACAGACACTGATAACACATAGGGACGTGTATCTCAGATTTAATATTGTTAAACGATCCCTTTAAGAGGACACCAAATTATCCTCTTAATGAGAATGTCTACGTAATAACTTATTTTTTCACTCCAAATGTCCCTCTAATGACGCCTTTAGTAATTATATATATATATATATATATTTATGTGTGTATATTATGACACTTAATGTAGAGATCTAGCAAGTCGGGTTTATCTTGGCAATGCTTTTGCTCGTCTGCCTTTTCTCACAGTTTCATTGCTAAATCGAACAAAAACTAGATAAGTAGGATAAACAATAAAATGCAAATCAAAGTAGTCATGTGCAATAGAAAGGAATTACTACAAAGAACATGAAATTAAGTCACAGTTAGTTGCTAAATATATGTTCGATAATTTGATAACGATGCAATACATAATGTTTTATTTAGTCAATCACTAATTGCTCTCTCCTACTAGGCATGTCCGTCCTTGAATTCTTTCTCCTCTCCTCTTTCCTGTTCAAGGTCTGCATTCGACCTAACACAAAATGAAGATCAGCAGTTGCCTATATACCAACTACCAATTCCTGGTAACTGTACCTGCAGTTGTATTCATCCTCTCATTATCAGCCAGTCTGTTCTTTGAAGGAAACGACAAGGAAAGTATTCCTGTCCCACACTTCCGCTCTTCATTGACTGGCGAGCCAATACTTCGACCACAGGTATTATTTGGATAATTTGGAGAATGTTTGATTTATATATATTTATATATATATATAACCCTACATGGTACATTAGGTAGACATCATAATATAGCTATTGACAAGATGGGCTCTGATTGGTTGTATGCAAATGAGTTCATACTGGGGTCCGGAGCTCAAGTGGGAAAACAAAATTACCCTGCCTGGCGAGCAGTAGATGGCAGGTTCAAATCCCGCTGGTTCCAATATTTTTCTGACTTGTTTTTCAATTACAGATCGATCAATCGATCTTATTAAGTGGGTGTAAGCCAAAAATATGTTTAAATAATTAATTAAATAGTTGTCTAAATCATTTTTTTATTACATCTGAAATTGAAAAAAAGAGACGAAAGTTCTGTCATGTTATTTTTTTACCAATAAAATGTAGGCAGATAAAATTTTGATTGAGAACACAGTTTAAGATTAAAAAATAGACCCGAGTTTGGCAAAAACTGATTTGGGCAATAATTCGCCTGGCATGCTGAATATGACGTCTAAAACCGCTTCAAAATACTCCTGCTGCAAAATACTTTTTTTAAAAAGGTGTATGGCAAGTGATGGTGACAAAGATCAGCTATAAGTAAAGGCTCCTTTTAGTGTCCTCATTTAAATTCCATTGCTCGGATCCGATTTAGAGTTGTGCTTTCTTGTGATGATTGCATCATTCCTCCAAACTCTTAGTAAAAAAAAAAAAAAATTGAAGTCTTCAGTGTATGGTCTACAGAACCAGGGTCTGATATTGAAGGCTATCCTTTATAGCGACATAATAGTCCAGTTACAACTTACTATTAACATGACGGACAAAGAAAGAGAGAAAATATACAGTTCCTCATTCTACCCTCAACAATGGCTGTGGTAGACAAAGGAACATTCCTTCACTGCTATTATGTAAAATGTGTAGAAAAGGTGTCACATGCATATTCACCTGTTCTACACATTTTTACATAATCGCAGTGAAGGGATGTTCCTTTGTCTACCACAGCAATTGATGAGGGTAGAATGAGGAACTGTATTTTATCCTCTTTCTTTGTCCGTCATATTCATAGTGACTGTTTTAAACACCAGCTGCCTACATTTCCATTCATGATCAGAACAATCAAAGACATTGAAATGAAAGCAATATTGGAATATGTTGCTATGGAACCATTGTAAACCGAAATTAGCCGTTGCTCATTCAAGCGTGAAATATTATCAATACTTTTAGTGCCATCCAATTAAATCGACGCTACTCGTAATTTATTTAATAAAGTCATGCAGATACCAGGAAATTAAAATTATTGAGATAGGCCTATGTTCAAAGTGTATCCTCTTTTTGATAAGCGCTGCAGAGGTATATGCAAAATATGTTTTAAAGATACTTTTGCAGCCAACATCAAATTCTTTCAGAACTTTGCAGGAATTATGAATATGTCATGTATGTCCTATCTGTGAAATTTAAACGTTAGCATTGATCTAATATTCAAATTATGCAAGGAAACCTGTTTTCTTGCTAGACTTCACTGTCAGACACTATTGAGTAACTGACCGGCCTTTTTTCATCTTTGGTAATAACATACATAACATGAGTTGTAAAGGGTACATGAACATTTGTCTACATCAGTAACCCACTTCTTGTAATTGCCAAAATTTAACTGATTGAATCTTTGACCAGCATAAAACGTACGGCTCTATAGCTCCTAAGTAGATTCGACAACTAATAGTCGTTATTTTCCCACTCAAAGACATTTTCAAGCCTCCTTTTTTTAAAAGGGAAGTTATAAATTAGTATTGTCTTTCAAATGCCTCTGGAGATTAACCTTTTCATTTTTTGGGCCTGCAAATTGGACATAATACCTTTAAGTCACATATCAGGTGCGGATGTATAATGAAGTGTGTTCTTTGTAAAATTGAATGCATTTTTTGGGCCTGCAAATTGGACATAATACCTTTAAGTCACATATCAGGTGCGGATGTATAATGAAGTGTGTTCTTTGTAAAATTGAATTTTCATGCAAAGAATGTTTTAGTGTAGGTAGAATCAATACGTGTAGGGGATCCTAAAAAGGAACGTAGCAGAATTTAACAATGACATTTGATGTGAAAAAAAAATGCATGCACTGCATATAGAGCATCGGCCGACAAATACATTGCCTTACATTTTTGGTCCAAACCTTTCAGCTATTTCACGTCGTTTTCAAATAATTACGTGGTCGTTTGAAGAGCAGTCCTTATCATGGCTATCTTCTACCATGCTAATCTCTCAAACTAAAAAGCTCACTAACGATTTTATTGATCATTCCCAGAACTCTCAGAATTCAACCTCTTGAAATAGTGATTTAACATTTTAGTTTATTTATTTAGGTCTGTTTACCTCTAGAAATGAAATCTAGAATAAAGCCCTTCCTTTCCGTCTTTACTTTTCATTAGGATGAGGCTGACGCAGTAACCACATCGTTGAGTTTCTCCAATTACCACGTAATTAATCACAAAGATACCTACTATATCAACGACAAGATTCAAGTATTGATCGAGGCTTACGATTCTAAAGGGCGCCCTCAGCGTACCGGTGGTGCCTACTTCCGAGCGAAGCTGGTATCCAAAGACATCAAGGCCTCTTCACGATCAGATGGGGAAATCGTTGATTTCGGGAATGGGCAATATCAGGCCGAGTTTGTCCTCCGATGGCCTGGGCGTGTTGACGTGATGGTGATGCTGGTCGACAGTAACGATGCTGTTTATATTCTTGAGCGAATGCGTCGCGAAGTCCCGAACAGAGGAACGTACGTTGGCCATTTCTTGAATGGCACCATCCTCGAAGACACAGAGTGCAATGTAGACCATGTTGCTATACCTGTAAGTAGTAGAAAATCTGCAATAATGTATAAACAACACACTTCTCTGAGTGCATTAGACGAAGTTTAGTCACGAGGTTAAGCTTTCTGAATCACTTGAAGTTCTTTGAAGTGAAATAGAGAAGACTTAAACAAAGCTAAATGGTAAAGTTAACTAGAGTGGTTATTTATTTTGTGATATAAGAAGTTTGACAAAGAGATATATTGGTATTCAGTATTAAAAAAGGAAATATGACGAAGTTGTAAAAACTATGTGGTGTTGCAAAAGTAACTGACTTTAGTCTAGATTGAAGAAGCTAGAGTTCTCGTGATATATTGAGCAGTGAGTCTTAAAACTCCTTATCCGGAAAAATTAAATTACCTCAATTATGCCGTGGGCCAGAGGGGGCTACCGTGCACCCCCCTATGATCCTACTTCTTGGGTGTCATTTTGTTCATTGGGATCCATAATATCAGAAAAAAGATGTTCCCAAGAAAAAAACTCATTTGGACACTGTTTTTTGGCTCCTTATTTGAAGATATGTAAAAATGTAGGTTTTTCGTGTTTTGCACACTTTCTTAGGGTTTGTGAATTATGTGCTTATATTTTACCCTGTTTCTCAGCAGATATAAGTCTAATCTCCACCAAATTTATAAATAATCTTTGTAAACTATACAACAATAGGTAGACAAAATTATTTTATTTTATTTTATTGTCTTCAATTATTAATGACGTCATAAATTTGCATATATTTTGATATGCAAATTTCTGTCTCAAAACCTGTCAAAATCAGCTGAAAGTTGTGTTTTGTCTGCTATTATCATAAAATAAGTTTTCAAACCCCCTAATTTGGTGTAAAATTATTCATTGATATGTTATCTGATGTTTCCTGCAAAAAAATTCAGTCAACTCATGTAGACACTGTTTTTTTCCCCATTATTTTGTAAGTTAACATATCAGTTTTCCGTGTATTTTACATTTTCTTAGGGTTTGTGAATTATGTGCTTACATTTTACCCTGTTTCTCAGCAGATATAAGTCTAACCTCCATCAAATTAATAAACAGTGTTTGTAAATCATACAACAACAGGTAGACAACATTATTTTAATTCATTTTATTGTCTTTAATTGTTAATGACGTCATAAGTTTGCATATATTTAATATGCAAATTTCTGTCTCAAAACCTGTCAAAATCACCTAAAAGTTTTATTTTGTCTGCTACTATCATGAAATAAGTTTTCTAGCCCCTAATTTAGTGTAATATTATTCATTGATATTTTATCTGATGTGTCCCGCAAATTTTGTTCAGTATCAGTCAACTCGTATCCCCCCACCCCCCCTCCCTCCCCCCGCAAATGTACATTCAATTAACGGTCCTGTTTAAAAAAGCAAAAGCTCAACAAGCAGTATTTCAATTATTATTGGGGCTAGCCTGTTAACATCAATCTAAATCAAATACAGTATATTACCGCATACATCATTCCTTTTATAGTATCAGCCTGAAGAGGGGGATCAGACAAAGCCAACTTATTCAGCAGTTGGTCATTAATCCCATTATATGCTATAGTATAGTTTTGTTGTTTATAAAAATGAACGATCAAACGTTTACGGGGTACAATTTCACGAATTCCAACTAACTTGACACAATGAGCAATGGAAGAAGCATGCATCCTCATTCTTGAAGACATTTCAGATGTGCACGGTTATCATCGGGAGTGCTACCAACTTTTGACTAAGAATCTCAATCGACTGTCAGAGATCTTATCTGAAGCCACAGAACCTTCAACATCCCGTCCACCCAGATCGTCAATTGATGAAGTCATCTTCAATCCTGATTGTATCTTTTGTAAAAAGAAAGGCCCAAAATCAATCAAAGTGAAAAGCTCTTGGACAACAGAAAGTACACCAATGTTAGATTTTGGTGGGTGGCAAAATTTGGTAGATGTTGCGAAGAGAGTTGGTGATGAAGACCTACTTTTGAGAATCCTGGAAGTTGATCTGTTTGCTGCAGAAGCAAGATATCACAAGAACTGTCAAACTAAAAAACAGATTTATGGAGAATTGGCAAGTACGATGAAGTAGCTAAACAGAGAACAATGGAAGTAGCCCACAAGTAGCATAATGACAAGTAGCATCATCTACAATTTAATCTACACATTGTGTAGATTAAATTGTAGATGATGAAATACCTGGCCCTCAACCGCAGAAGCCATTGCCTGCATAGATGACCAGATTCCCACTGAGCTAGAGAAATTTCTGAACCATTTGTTGAGTGGGAATCCATCTCGACCATCACAAAGAGTGACTAGACTTGTCATATCTCTTGGGCAAGATATATGTAGGGCCAGTCTGTGTAGGGCAGCCACAAATGGAAAGTGGAAAATGTCCAAGCATATTCTGGTATGGATGACTCTGAGACATAATCTCTTACGCAGTGCTCAATTGATCACATTCATGAATCGCCTTGTTCATTCAGAAAGCTATTCATTTCCACTTGAGCTTGAATCTGCCATAGCACAAGCGCTATGAGATTATGCTGCAGGAGATTTCTAACAATGAGACAGTTGAATCTTCAAACAGCACAGTACCCTCAGAAGCACGTACATGAACCAAAGAACGTTCTTTGGCTAATGAAAATGAAGGTCCTCTTCCACCTTGCTATGTCAACCGATATAAAGCATTCAAACAATGTGCCAGAAATGATATTGCGTGGATGCTTGTCCGAAAAAGTAGTGGAGAGACAGGTCAAGAGCTTCCAGGTTGGGCTGGATTTGTCTAAGTAACATGGGAGGTGCCTTCAAATGTGACGAACATAGATTACTATTCTGTAATAAAATATCCCATAACAGAATTCGATACAATCCAAGAGTGCCTGAGAGCTGCAGAAAAAGCAAGCCGCGAGGTTGGCCAAGACTATGTCATAACAACATTTGACTTGGGAGTGTGCATGAAGGCATATCCTCTCATTTTGAGTCATCTATAAACTTACAAGAAACACATTGTGTTGATTGGCACTTTCCATTTGATTTGTGCATACTCCAAAATGCTTGGAAAGAACATGGAAGGATCCGGACTTGAAGATATCCTCTTGGAAGCTGGTCTCATGTCTTCTGGGTCTATGACAGACTTCATAACAGGAAAGAACTGCGTTGTCTGCATTGTCACAAGACAATGGTGGAGTGCTTAGAAAGGTTACCTTTTATGAGTTCCTGTCAATGACTGGAAAAGATGATGCACTTGTTGGTATAGCTGAGGAATCAAAGAATATCCTCCAAGAGCTAACTCGATCACCACCAAAGGAGAGGCTTGCTGAGGTTGTGGCTAACGAAGGCGTTGATAGAGTCATATGAGAGCTTCAAAGCTGATGTTCGAAGAGGATCTCTTGGGAAGACGGCACAATTTTTGATGTCGTATGATGATTGCGTTTGGATTGATCTTTCATTAATCAGGTCTGTGAAAGAAAATAAATGTCCATTGTACTTGCACTACCTGTTCCTTATGCCTGACCTGGTTACAATTAGTCCTGATATCTGACCTACCTTGATGTATTCTTGGTAAACATTGAAGATTCACATCCTGGTGCCATGACATTACTCGAAAGAGGTGCAATAAGTGTTGCCAGGTCGCTCATTCCAGGGAACTGATGTGCTGTCGACAAGACAATTGAGGAGATAATCCTTTAGCATGGCAAATCTCGCGGTGGGGGGTGGTATGGTGTCGGTCTCTCAGGCATAACTGAGAACTACAGTGTATATCAGAGGTGGGCTCGAATATATGCAGATATGACGTTTGATGCTCACCGTGGAAATAAACACAGAGATCAACAACCAACTCAGATAAGGAAAAGTGAGGGATGTGTATTAAAATAAAAGGCCATAGATGATGTAAAAAGCTTCCTCAATCATGTTGATGTTGATGACAAGAATGAATTGTATGTTTTCTCTTCCGGTGCTCGCGTTCCAGCTGAGGTTGAGAAAGATGTCATGCATGCAATTACCATAGGGAAAGACCACAAAGAGCTGTTCATCAAAGAGCGATTAGAGAAAAAGACATCGTTCTCTGACCCCAGCAAGAAACTGAAGCTCAAACCATGACAGAGACAAAAAAGAAATTCAAGCTTAAAACATCCCAACGAAAAGTAATACATGTATGGTACAAGCAACAATGGGAAATTGCTATCCAGCTGATGGTAGAGGCACAAAGTTCAGGCAGCCAACTTGATCTACGGGAATTCTTTGATCCCTGTTCTCTACTTAATTGGAACGCTGAAACAACTTCTTTGCTAAGACAGATACATTTAAGGGCCTACACTATCTCCGGAAGGATGTAGAGAACTCGCAACCTCCAACCACTGGTAATTCCTTCGTAGTGGAAGATAGTAATGCTGTTTTCTACTACCTAAAAGAGATGCCTGCATACTTCCACGATATTTGCATCAACATTTACAATGGAGTGTTGTCCAAATGCGATGTCATCTTCAGCACAGACATGTACAAGCCAGACTCTGTGAAGTCAAGTGAACGGACACTTCGTGGGTGTGCAGAGAAGATGATGATTACAGGAGGCAAGACCAAAAGACCATCTGACTGGAAGCAGTTTCTAACGAATGAGAATAAGAAACAACTTATTCAAGTTTTTCTGGATGTCTGGAGTAAGCACGACATGACTAAGAGCCGGGCTAAGAGGCTGTATGGGAAAAGATGATATTCATCAAAGAAGGAGAAGCCCAACTGCTCACTTCTCAGAATGGGAGAGAGACACTGTGTTCTGAGATTCCATCTCTCAACTCAACCCAAGAAGAAACAGATTCACGCGTGATCCTTTACTGCCAATACGGCAAAGGAGCAAGGTTGTGATCATGTGCAGATCAAAAGCCCAAACAGCGATATATAATTTATATTGCTTCATTACGCTCATCTCACTCCAGACATTACATTACTCTTACATTACTCTTCCAGAGGCAACAAGCAGTGGCTCAAAGATGTCACTAATTTTGCCCAGCACTCCTTGGACTACATGCTTTCTCAGGCTGTGACTCCACAAGCTCATTTAAAGGAACCGGCAAAGTCAAGCCAATCAAACTGTTGCAGCAACGCAATACATTTTTCAAACCTCTGGCAGGACTTGGTGATTCGTGGACTGTACCAGAGGAGTTGCTATCCAACCTGGATTAAATGTACATTATATATACAGAATGTACTATTTGTAATAAGGGGGGGGGGGGGGGTGCGCATACGAGTTGACTGATACTGAATTTTTGGCGGGAAATATCAGATAACATATCAATGAATAATATAACACCAAATTAGGGGGGCTAGAAAATTTATTTCATGATAGTAGCAGACAAAAAACTACTTTTAGGTGATTTTGACAGGTTTTGAGACAGAAATTTGCATATTTAATATATGCAAATTTTTGACGTCATAAATAATTGAAGACAATAAAATGAATTAAAATAATTGTGTCTACCTGTTGTTGTATGATTTACAAAGACTGTTTATTAATTTGATGAAAGTTAGACTTATATCTGCTGAGAAACAGGGTAAAATGTAAGCACATAATTTACAAACCCTAAGAAAATGTACAATACGCGGAAAACTGATATGTTTACATACAAATAATGGGGAAAAAAAACAATGTCTACATGAGTTGACTGAATTTTTTTTGCAGGAAACATCAGATAACATATCAATGAATAATTTTACACCAAATTAGGGAGTTTGAAAACTTATTTTATGATAATAGCAGACAAAATACAACTTTCAGCTGATTTTGACAGGTTTTGAGACAGAAATTTGCATATCAAAATATATGCAAATTTATGACGTCATTAATAATTGAAGACAATAAAATAAAATAAAATAATTTTGTCTACCTATTGTTGTATAGTTTACAAAGATTATTTATAAATTTGGTGGAGATTAGACTTATATCTGCTGAGAAACAGGGTAAAATATAAGCACATAATTCACAAACCCTAAGAAAGTGTGCAAAACACGAAAAACCTACATTTTTACATATCTTCAAATAAGGAGCCAAAAAACAGTGTCCAAATGAGTTTTTTTCTTGGGAACATCTTTTTTCTGATATTATGGATCCCAATGAACAAAATGACACCAAAGAAGTAGGATCATAGGGGGGGGGGGTGCACGGTAGCCCCCTCTGGCCCACGGACTAAATCCTAAATGAAACTCGATCATGTTTTGGTCATTCCCCTTCTCCCTTTATCATATAGGAGAAGGAATGCGACTACACCGACGAGGAGACAAACATCCGTTGGTATTGTGTGCGCCCAACCAATCCAAACTTAAACTGCAAGCACTGGTGGAAGCATAATTCGAACAACACATATATCTTCCAGCAGCAACCCAAATATATACGACCTGGGGAAGATGCGCATTTCATTAAGTAAGAATTATATTAACTGAACAAATAACAAATAATAAAAATGATAAAGATGATTTAAAAGATCTGACGGATGATCTCGCCCCCCAACTCAATGTTATTTAGGGTGCGCATATGCATGTTCCCTCCTTTTGAAAAACCCCCTTAAGTCCGTTGTATAAAGTCAATACGAGCCGGACTTTGGTGCGTGAAAAGTACCCCTTCACCCCTAACACGCATGATATCCCTCCGTTCACGGAGTGGGGGTGGGGGGGGGGGATGGAATTATATTTTCCCATAACATGTATGTATACCTTGCCCTCAAATTTTATTTTGTTACCCCCCCCCCCCTCTCTCTTATCCACAGCCTGTATAAAAAAAAGAGAGTGAGAGGCTATTTTCCCCATTCGATATAGCAAATTCATATTAACAATTATCTATACAAATTGCGATGAGTATCAACAGCTCACTAATGTCAGAGACATAACAGATATATTTTCTTTTTCTTATGAAAAGGAAATCTGATTCTCATGTTTTATACCATCAACTAATGAGGATAGCATTTTACAGACTATTGATATCTCTTGGTAATCATTAGTTGATGGCTTATTTTCTTTTATAAGTGTATTTGTTGTTGTTCAGTATACTTTTATATGTTATTTATACAATCTTTTATGTTCCTGGAAATTTAATAATGATATGGAATAAAATAGAAACTGATTGGTATTTATGAAACTAAATTTGAGTCCAGATTACATGACCTCTGTTTATTTGTGAAAACCTTGCGCTAACAGTCTTTTCATGATCCCATTTTTGTTCTTTTATGCAGCACCAAGAAATATTTGGCTTGCAACAAGTGCAGTATAAATGTCCTCGACAAAGGGAGGTCGAAAGGTTTGTTCAATTGCATACAAAATGTCCCTTCCTATATAGCATTCACCATTTCACACGGTAGTATACTGTACCGTATTTATGAACAAGTCACAGTTTTAACTGTACCTATAGATTATAATCCCTTAGCCAGCTTATGAATAACTCACAGTAATAATCCGTGTACTCTCATGACCTCAAATGTGGACGATATGGCGTCAATGTCGATGTAAACGAATACATCGCCACTTCATCAGACAATGATTTTTGTCATTCACATGTACCTAACTTGTGCTCATCTACCTTTCAAGGCCAACAGTTTAAAGTGGCCACCTTCACTATTGGCTCCTTGTCTAGAACTTGTACCGCCTATGAGGATATGAGAGCACACGAATAGAATGCACTTTTAAAATTTAGAGAAAATAAAAAATAAGAATAACAAATCATAATGCGGGCAGAACGCTCCAAATGTGCGTCCTTTTATTTCAGTCTTGTACATAAGTCCTTTAATTAAGGTAGAATTATAGAAAATGCTCAATGTGAATTGTAATGATATTTTTGATATTTCGAGAGCAATATGTCCTACTTATGCTCCTCAGGTACTTTTACATGCATGTACTATATTTTCAAATGGGAAATCCATCAACATGCACTAAAGCGATGGTTAGAGACATGAGGCTTGAAGTATAATACTAGGGTGATCACACTGCCTGTGCACACAGTCTGCCCCATGCACATACACACACACAACAGCAGTCAGTTGGTAGAAATAGCAATTTTCGTTTATTTATATAAAAAAAACTGAACAATATTTTTTTAATTTTTATTTCACATATCTTTCAAGCATGCCTTTAACTACAATTCTGTGTAGTTTCATTGTTATAGTCATGTGGGAAATATGTTAAATTATTAATTATAATATTGTCTTTTCAGCCATGTGTTACATGGCCAGCTGATCGCCCATTGACTGTTATTCTGCGTGGTGAAAATGCACTTCAATGTATAAAACTCCCCTACAAAAATGGAATATCCTCATGTGTTTCACTCATTTAATCAATTTGTTATTTACACTTAAGGTAGCCACAACTGTACTAGGGTCACCAAACTTTCTTTTTCTCTAAAATTCAGTCCTTGTGAAATGTTATGGCCTGTTGAATTGAATGGTTTCTCGGAAAATCGTCATAAATCCTCAAATCTGACATTAAAAAAAAAAAAACTATACTGTGATGTAGCTGAAAGTCTGCAGATTTTTATCATTTGTTCGGTTTTTCTGAATAAATTGTGAAACATATGAGAAAATAGCTGTAACGGTGATCCACGTAATTTCCATCGCCATATTTTATTGACATTGCAAAAATATTTGGAATTTAATGTTAATATTTCGTGTAAATATGATCTATAAATATATGAATAAAAAAAAAAGCCAACAAAATGATCATTTTGATTTTCCTATATATATAATTAGCTGAAATTACCTAATTTGCATATTTGATGAATATTCATAACTTGTTTTTTCTTCAAAAAAAAATATATTTCCATACCTGTCTGATATACATAGGTTTCACTGATGTATCATGTTCGGTTTTGATTAGATTGCATATGCGCATATACATTAGACGGACTTAGTTATTTTCACAACCATTTCATATCTGCAGATTCGCAAAAATGGCAAAAATGACTTATTTTGTTTGCTTCTGTTTTCAAAACGGTAATAGATATATGAATTTTCTTTTTTGTATTTTATACCACAAAGATGATATTTTAATGTCTGAAATTTTAATTTGTTATTTGTGTCCAAGAAAGTGATGAATTAAGTTGTCAACTTTGTCGAATTTTGCAATTTTTGCCAATTTGACCATTTCTGGCAGGTTTTTCGGTAATTTTGTGATATCAAGAAAATGGTATAAAATCACAACGCATTGACCGATTTCAATTCTGTTTTTTTGTTTTTTGAAGCTTTCATAAAGCTTGATCATTTGCAATCATCAAATAACATGTGTTTGTTGTACTTATTTTTGGTGTGCTATACCTAATAATACATAGACACAAAACTAATCATTTGGCAACATTACAGAAAGTTATGTGCTCATGTCGTTCCAGATCAAAGAGAGATTTTCATGTTTGGAACACAAAAGTATAAATTCCCTTATTTATTAAAAATCGAAGATATCAATTTTGTGTATCAACAGGACAAAATGATAAATATGGACGTCTCGCCTGGCAGAAACCATGGAAGACGTTACCTAAGTGCCTTCCAGGGAGTATCAACAAGTTTGAGAACATCACGTCTGGTTATCTTTACAAAGACAAGTGGTTTTCTACGCGATGTCGGAACCTTGGGTTCAGTGCTAAAAGTGCAGCTCAGTGCCTCAAAAACAAGACGGTCCTAATACTTGCTGATTCAACGGGAAGGCAGCTGTATACTTATTTACTAGACCTTCTCAAACTTCGAAAGATCCCATCCATCGATTGTATGGAGCACGCAAAAGGTGACTCGATAAACTTTACCATCTATGATAAGTTTCACGGCCTGCCATCTATTGGTCATGGTGGCGGACCGACCAGGTGTTTGAGGCAAAGTGTAGTGAATGTCCTTGACCACATGACCTTCACACCAGACGTTTTCATTCTCTCGATCACTGCTCATTTTTCACTACACAGCCCGGACTATTTGAGACAGAGGCTTCAGATCATACGCCCAGCCGTGGAAAGACTACATAAGCGTAACCCCAAGACGCTTTTCATCATCAAAAGTGCGAATACGCGAGAATTCCAGAATTTGTCGCATTTACTGTCAAATAACGAATGGTATATCTACACGTTGGATAGGCTAGTGAGAGAAATGTTCTCTGATTATCCCCACGTTGTATTAATAGATGCATGGGATATGACCGTGGCTCAATTTAACCCGGATAGCATCCATCCAAAACGTTCAACATTAGTCAACATTGTAGACCTTACCTTATCATATATATGCCCAGCGTAGGACTCGGGAATGGGGAGAATTTTACTCAGTAGCTCTTTACTTATTAATTTATAAATTAGCAATAAAGTAGGCATTTCAGGATCTACACTGCATGTTAAAGTTACTATGTCCCTTTTGCAGCCAACATCAAATTGAAGAACTTTGCAGGAATCATGAATATGTCATGTATGTCCTTTCTGTGAGATTTAAACGTTAGCAGTGTCCTATTATTGAAATGATACAGGGAAACCCGTTTACTTGCTAGACTTCACTGTCAGACACTATTGAGTGATTGACTTGCTTTTTTTCTTTATTGGTAATAACATACATAAAATGAGCTGTAAAGGGTGCATGAGCATTTGTCTACACCAATAACCCACTTCTTGTAATGGCCAAAATTATACTGATTGAATCTTTGCGCAGCACAAACGTACGACCGTTCGGTACAATGGTCTGAAATCAGACTATTAATTACTGTATTGGGATCACTTGAGTCGATTCGACAGCTAATAGTCGTTATTTTCCACTTAAAGACATTTTCAAGCCCCCCTTTTTTTTAGGGAAGTTATAAACTAGTATTATCTTTAAAATGCCGTTGAAATTTAACCTTTTCAATTGTTTGGCCTACAAATTGGACATAGTGCCTTTAAACCAGTTGGTCATTGGCATAACTCCGAATGACATAACCGTTGTAGTCCTGGGAGGAAATGTATACAGTGACAACTACATGTATCTTGATTATACTGCATACATGGTTCAAGAATCGTATCTCCATAATATTTTCAACATTATCCTGTACACCCAATTTTCATATGAGGTTTATTCTTTCATTCATTTATTTTTCCCTTTCATGGCGTGGAACACCCTAACAGTAGAATAATGGAAATTGATATTGAGAAGTAATATACTAAATGAATACATTACAATCACTAAGTTACAGAATACCGGAAAATAGAAGGAAAAATATTGAAAATATTAACAATGACAAAAATCGTCATCCTCATGACAAAAGGGCCTTAACCTGGGGGTGTTGAGTTACCTATATCAAGTATTAGATCTCAATATGTTATTATTTTCGTAATGTCCAAAAGGGCTGAACACGATTTTAAGGGTTTTGAGCTATCTTTGTCAACTAATAGATCTCAATATGTAATTCATTTTCGTAATGCCCAAAAGGGCTGAGCGCCATTTTAAGGGTTTTGAGCTATCTATGTCAACTAATAGATCTCAATATGTCATTTATTTTCGTTATGCCAAAAAAGCCTTAACATACCGCGGACATTGTGAGCGCCCTTTTGGTTTAAAGAAATGTATTTGTTCCGAAACTTAAAGAAGGTAAACACAAAAATCTCTAGATGCACATACACTTATACCCTTTTCACATCTATTTTTCTTAACCCCGGACTATCCTTAACCCCATACTATCCTTAACCCCATACTATTTTTTTTGCTGTTCACATCTATTTTCTTAACCCCGGACTATGTGCTTAGCCGGGGTTAAGAAATTACACGCGATTCACACTACGTTCGCCTTAGCCCCGGACTATTCGATAGCTCATGAATATTAATGCTTTTGCTACCGCGCATGCGCCTTTCGACTAAATGAAGGGGAAAAACCAGGAGACAATCAATGCAACAATTGAACTATAATCAATATCGGTAAACGAACTCTTTGCTTGTGGTAAAAAGACCAACAATATACAGTACGGTACGTAATAATTTTAGCTCGCTCGTGTTGTGTTATCCAGCCTTGCGCAAAGCGTTTTCCCTTTATTATTTTACCGATACAAATCAATTACCCATTTTTCATCCAATTCACTTGATAAATTTACCTACGTAAATATAACTGATAATGATAAATGCAATAAAAAATTATGAGCTACATGTTCTTTCACTATTTTTTTAAATCAATTTTATAATAAAGATTTTTTCATAATGACCTCTGCCTCGTAAAAGACTAAACGTCAATACAGAGAGCATGCATGCGTAACGTGAACTGCATGCATGCGTAACGTGAACTGCATGCATAGCGCGCGATAAATGCAAATTCACGACCACACGACCACGCTGTCTGTGATTGGCTGTTGCTTAGCCCCGCTTCTCCTTAGCCCGGTTCGGATTCACACTACGCAGCTTAGCACCACAATTGCCCGGCTAACCCCGCAATTGCCCGGCTAACCCTGCTATTTTGCAGGGCCAGATAGTCCCGTACTATTTGTGGGGTTAGCCCACTTTGGCAAAACGTAATGTGAACAGAAAGCCGGCTAAAATTACCCCGGGTAATTGGTGGGGCTAAGGAAGGAATTGGTGGGGCTAAGAGCCCCCTTAGCCCCACCTATTTCCCGGGGTTAAGCAATATTTGGTAGATGTGAAAAGGGTATTATTGACTAAAGATCTTTGTGAGATGTCAAATGAAAATAGCACAACATATGATATTTATTCCAAATGTTTTATTCAGTGTTTTATGTCCATTCATTTACTTTCGAAAAAGAGTCTTATTCTTAGTTCTAGATTAGTAGACTCAAGGCTTATTATAAGTAGAATGATTATAGTAATACATATTGCTCCGATTGTCTCATTTTCGCTCGCTGGAACATTGCCAGCACAAACCACTGACCTCTACCTCCTGGACGGATCATCGCCCATTCCCATTCACTATACGTTACGTACTAAAAGGCTGTATTGTCTGACCGTTCATGAATATTCATGTTTTTGCTTACCTCGGCAAATTGTTTGCTTTTACTAAATGGAAAGATTACGGTGTGGGGTTGGATGAAATGGACATAGTGAACCAAGCAGAAGTGATCTATGATAACTCATGCTTCTTATCCTTCGTGTGCTTGACCTATAATCTTAAAATCGCTTGGCAAACTGAGTCCATAGTTCGACTTGTTTCACATGTGTATTATAGGCAATGACGAGCTTGCAACCTATTTTGATCAAATTACGGTGAGTGAAATTTCAAAAGTCAATGGGACATGAGGGTTCCAATGAAAGAGCTAGTGATAACGTAAGTCGGGGGGGGGGGGGATGTGTTTTTCGTTTAAACAAAAATGAATTTTTAACGATTTTTTGGGGTACAATTCTATAGGCTAACATGTTTGGCTACTGACTCTGACGATAGGGGGCGTTGTGAAATGAGACTAAACGGAGCTATATGTGTATTAATATGACTACAGCTAGACGTCTTACTTTTACTACCTACAATACATTCCTGAAGCCAAGTAAGATGACTCAAGTGTATTTTTCTCTCACAGAAATCCACAAACTCTTTTGCAGACTGTAAACTCCGAGTTGACTAATGCGACTTTGTGGATTCAAGCAAACAAGTTGTCTTTAAATCTTAAAAAAACTAATTATATGCTCTTTAGTAATTCTCTGAGTATATTGCCTGGCAATGTAATGTTTAATGGTGTTGAGATTGAAAGGGTATCTACATTTAAATTTCTTGGCTTGCATATTGATGAACATTTAAATTGGAAGTACCATATTAGTAAACTTTGTAAATTATTGTCAAGAAATACTGGTGTAATTTATAAATTGAAATCTGTGTTCCCACTGAATATTTTACATATGTTGTACGCAACTTTGATTTTGCCATATTTGCACTATGGTGTGCTAGCTTGGGGCAACTCATTCAAATCTCAAATGGATAAATTACTACTGGTACAGAAAAGAGTAATACGAATTGTTTGTAATACTCACTATCTTGCGCATACAGATGTTCTTTTTTTAATAGTGGTGTTTTGAAAGTTGAAGATATTTATCATGTACAACTAGGAGCTCTAATGTATGAATTGAATGCAGGTCTACTGCCAGTAGCCTTGGCTGGAATATTTAAGAAAAATAACCAAGTTCATAGTTATTCCACAAGACAGGCGCAAGCATATCACTTACCTCTTGTTAGAACGCAATTTGCCCTTACTACTTTGGGGTCCACTGGACCTAGGTTTTGGAATTCCCTTGAACCAAGAATAGCGCAATCGGTCAGTATTTATGTATTTAAGCGCAAACTGAAGTTACTGTATTTGAGTCGATATCGTCTAGATTTATAGTTGTGATCAATATTTAAGAAAACTATTTGCTATATAGGTCAGCATTTTTCTACTCCCGTTTCTCACATCTATTCATTTGTCTGTCTTGTTTAGTTTTTGTCTGTGTTTCAGTCCTGTTGCTCGTAGTATATTCCTGTTCCTGTTGTTTATAGCCATTATTTAGTAGTCAGTAGATTTTATTGTACTTATTTATGTTTAATATTTTCTCAGTTGTTTAGTTAGTTTATTTTTGTAAGCATTTAAATGTACGCAATTTTTTTATTTTTTATTTGACGAGTTTGTTCTTTTAGGACATACATGTACTCTTAAACTACTCATGAGGGACCTTAAATCCACAGGCCTTGCTTTCAACCAAGGTCACCTCATCTTTCTATTGTAACGCCATATTCTGTTCACTCCTTTATATTTATGTCATATTTATAATGTGTGTTATGAAAGAAAGATAAATAAACTTGAAACTTGAAACTTGAAACTTGATGTATGTTTTGTTGTTGTAATTTTAAATTTCAAGAGCACTGGTTTGTTCAACAAACGTTATTTTGTATTTCCAATTCCATTTTTCTTTTTTTATTGAAAGTCGTTCTGAAGACACCATAGAAGTACGTTTAAAATCGCTATAGGTTTTTAAAGATACCATATCAGAGTTTGGTACATATAAAATATGATCGATTGCATCAATCCTTAAAGAAATATTACCCCCCATACAATTACCCGCTACGACAACCATCCTCTACGACAACCATCCTAGGGGTAATTTTCCGGGGGTAGTTGTCCTAGGGGGTAGATGTCTGGGGAAGTTGTCCTAGGGGTTAGTTGTTCTAGGGGGTAGTTGTCTGGGGGTAGTTGTCAGGAGGTAGTTGTCCCGGGGGTAGTCGTCCTAGAGGTTGGTTTCCCTAGGGGGTAGTTGTCCTAGGGAGTAGTTTACTGGTGTGGATGTCCAGCGGGTAGGTGTCTAGCCTTTTGACAAGGCCTCGTGACTCTGGCTATTTTCCACCCCAATCAGCGGCTGGGATGAGTGTAGAGACCCGGGGTGAACGCGCAATCAAGTGGCTTAAGCTGCGAGGCTTTTTGGATTCTTGTTTTTACTGCTCGCATGAATTACTCATGACTTTGGATTTATTGACCAATCATAATGGCCATCTCCAAGTGGATTTCGTTCGTGATTCGTACATTATTAAGTGCTTTTTACCAGTCTCCAACAACACGATAGATGCATGTGACCGTTGAATGAAGTTTCAAAAAAGAAGATTGAACAACACTTATCATATTATTAACAACAAAGTATTCATGCAAGTTAGTCTGAATGATCTTTTCCATAATTTTTGCAACATGACATGCAACAGATTTTGGTCCTTAGTCGGAGCATACATCTTTTGAACCCTTCTCCTCATACATTCAGAGGCGGTTCTCCCGGGGGGGGGGGCAGGGGGGGCACAGTGCCCCCCCACTTTTTCAGATACCCCAAAAGTGCCCCTTTTTACATAGGAAAAGTGCCCCTTTTATTTTGTAAGAAGTGCCCCTTTTACATAGGAAAAGTGCCCCTTTTACTTTGACAAGTGCCCCTATTACTAAATAAAAGTGCCCCTTCCCCCTTTTCACCTCTGACGAGTGCCCTTTTTATTTTTGACACGTGCCCCTTTTCCTTCGACATGTTCCCATTTTCCTTTGCAATAAGTGTCCATTTTCCATTCTCATAAATCTTGAAATTATCTTTAATAAGTGCCCTTTTTAATCTCTAGTAAGTGCCTCTTTTCAGGTACGAGAAGTGCCCCTTTTCACTTTTGATAAGTGCCCCCTTCACCTCTGATAATTGCCCTATTCAAAACTGAGAGGTGCTCCTTTTACTTTGACAACTGCCCCTTTTTTCCTTTGTAAGAAGTGCCCCTTCTCCTTTTAATAACTACCCCTTTTTTAAACTCGGATGAGCACACCTTTAATTTTAACATGTGCCCCTTTTTTTCTTCTAATAAGTGCCCCTTTTCCTTATGATAAGTGCCCCCATTAAAAAGAGAGAGCTCCTTCCCCTTCTCATAACTACCGCTTTCCCTTTCTAATAAGTGCCCCTTTTCCTTATGATAAGTGCCCCCATTAAAAAGAAAAAGCTCCCTCCCCTTCTCATAACGGCCCTTTTTTAAAATTTGAACGGTGCCCCCTTTTCATTCAACAAATGCACATTTTCCTTTATTATAAGTGCCCCTTTTACATTTTCATAAGTGCCCCTTTTCATATCTGGTCAGTGCCTCTTTTCACCTCTGATAATTCCCTTTTTAATAATGATACGTGCCCCTTTTCCTTTCTAATAAGGGACCTGTCCCCCTTTTCACCTCTTATAAATGCCCCTATCAAAATCTGATGGGTGCCCCTTTTCCGTCAACAAATGCCTATTTCCCATTTTCGTAAACGCCTCTTTTTCATCAGGTGAGTGCCTCTTTTCAGGTGAAAAAAATGCCTCATGTTCACCTCTTATAATTATCCTTTGTACTTTGACACGTGCTCCTTTTCTTTTCTAATAAGTGTCTTATCCCTTTCGATAATTGTCCCCTGTTCATGAAATCATTAAACATGCCCCTTATTTAAAGCGACTAAGAGCAATTTCCCCCAAAGTTCGCTCGCTGCGCTCGCTCGCATTTAAAGATGATATAATTATGTTAGTTATCAAAGGTCTTTTCAGTCTTCCGTTAAGAGAATGTGCTTATAACCCCATCACGATTGGCTTTTTTCCTCTTTATAAGATGTAATTTTTCGCACTGCAACCTCGCAGATCTTTAAAATTTTTCTCGCTCGCTTCGCTCGCTCGTAAATGTATATTCAGACATCCCACCCAACTGTAAAGTATGATGCTTAAGCGATATCTTGTATGATGTATGAAGAGAAACAAATATTGAAATCATCCCTGATAATGTAATCACAATGCAGGGGTATGTACCAATGTCTAAAAAATTGTATATTTTCGCTTTGAGATTTCCCACTGTAGGTGCCCTTTTTTCTTCAGAAAGTGCCCTTTTTTGTTGGTGCCCCCCCACTTTGGAAGTCGCTCGACCGCCCCTGCATACATTGGTGTTACTCGTGAACATTTCGCTCATCCATAACAATTCCAAATTTAATTAAATCATTCAAAAATTGGGTTAGTGATTCATAAATACAATGTGCTGTTTTTTTAAGCAATTTCGAATCAATGTCTAAAATATCTAAACTACTGTCAGGACCCAAACTGGATAATAGTTTAAAAACAAAATTTTCTTGGATAGTTTCCATTTTAAATTCATAAACACATCCAAGTATTCTTCCAGTTAAGAGATTTAGGCTCAAATGTGTTTAAAATCATACATCCAGCATTAGCCCCCAAAATGTTTAATATCTCCGGAAATAATTCATTTAGCACCGAGCTATTATTTTTCACATTTCCAGTGGCCATATTTTCTTTTTTCCATAGTTGTTTCGAATCATTATTTTTTACGGCGTGTATCATTTGACACAATAATAAATTCTACTTACAAAAAACACCTTACAGTCCTTGTTTTTTTTAATTTGAAGTTGACATTTTCGTCGTAATATAATGACTATTATTAGAATGTTATAACATCTTTTTCTTGCGGTTTTACTGACAGAGGTATGCTCTTCATTTCTGAATTATTACCCACATCATCAATTGAACGGTCATTACCAACGAAGGAAGCTGCGAAACTCAGTGGCGACCATTCGAGGAGCAATATAGAAGACAAATGAAACACTGAAGGGACTGAATCAATTTTTCGAGCCAGAGGAAAATAAACAGCGCCATCTAATCGTCGTTGATTAATAACTCGGAGAACAGTATAGCCAGGCGGAAAAAAATCATTTCAGATTGGACAGCCTTATAACCAATTGAATTCAATTCAATTCAATTCAAGGTCTATTAACAAATATGTTCGCAGCCGTAGAAGGCTGAATTGCGATACAATTCACAGATAAAAACATGCCAAATTACAAAAATATACATATCAATTACAATGAACATAGATTGGCATACATTAAAAATCAAATATAAAATATATAAACAGAAAACCCCAAAGTTCAAATATGAGTTTAAAAAGAAAAAGGTTGTTCAAACCTTTACCTTAACGACCGTAGCTTACGGGGAGTCATTTTCAATGCGTCATTGCGTACGCTAATCACTGACGGTGGTTAGTGCATGTGACAATTATTTAACACAATGGTTGCGCTGCTCATTTCCCGCTTACCTTTTGTATGCATATATGCCACTTTCACCTGGTGCGCCAAAGACCACACAGTTTGCTGACGCAGACTTACGCTAGGAAACGTCGCCCCGTGTGCAATGGACATATTGACTCCTACAATCGATCATACGAAAACAAAGGGAGGATTGCATCCCCCCTTTTTTCTATACAATTAAACCTGTAATAACAATATCAGTATGAATAAATTATGCTCTTTCAAATATGTGAACTCGTTCAATGAATCATTTGTTCGTGTAAATACTTGTTGTTTGTTACTTCATTGCAGGGGTGTACGCAAGGGGGTGTTTTGGGGGTTAATCCCCCCCTTTGGTATTTTTATGTGTGTAAACCCCCCTAAAAAAAACCTAACCCCCCCCCCCTTTGGTTTTTTTTTGTTTGTTTAATTATAAAAATAAAAAAAAATTATGCCCACGGCTAACCTAAAAAAGGTGACCTTACCCCCCCCCCCCAACAAAGAAAAATATCAAATTTACAAATTTCGAGACCAAAAAACAAAACAAAACAGTGCCCGCTTACCCCCCCCCCCCCACTGAGCGACTTTTCGGCTGGCTGAGTCGTTGCGATTTTTTTTTTGTACTCCAAAAAAAAAAAAAAAGTGTCCGCTTAACCCCCCCCCCCCCCCCCCCCCCCCGCAGGCCGGCGCGATTTTCAAATTTTCGGGAGCAAAATATTTTGGGCCCGACTTTAAATCCCCCCCTGAAAAAATCCTGCGTACGCCCCTGCTTCATTGTCATCATAATTTATTTCCTATAGAGCGTTGAATGTTACATGAGGAAGTGAGACTAGCCTGTCACACGCCTCCCAAGTCTCATTCTAACACTGCAGACGGATTCAGTCAAATCCGTTACTCCTTGAAAATAAGACTTAAAGACAGGCTTAAAAAAAAAAAAAAAAAAATTGTTTAACACTTAAATGTCTGAAATGATACAAAGAGCCAGTTAATTGCTTTGTGGCGATTTACTTTGACCTGCAACGTAATTAGATTGTAATAATATAGTTGGGAGAATTAAGAAATCGATCAGATCAGTTTTTTTACCAATTTTTATAATTCATAATGGTCTGTTTTCGCTCAAACTTTCAGATTATCTTTAATTGTACATCTAGCATTGAAGTCACTATCTTACCATCATGTTCTCGCATCTGAACAATCTTACCGAATCCCTTTAAGTTCTGAGCCAGCATTAGTGTAATTAGCATAAAACGGCATATCCTTGATTTTTATTTCTACGTATTATGGAGATTTTGTTTTCCTTCTCGTTGAATGCTTATCAAGAGCTAAGTTAAAGTACAAGAAGTACAAAGTCCAATATTTCCTATTCACCCTGCATATTAAAATAAAAGCTTGAAAAGCTTGAGTTTATTTGTTTTGAGGTAGAGGAAGGAGGACAAAAGAGGTAACATGTGAAAAACCAGTCTCTAGTAATCAGAGTCTTCTACAGATAGTGTAGTCTACTATCCATCGTGAAAACACGCTGACCTCTACCACCAGTGCTGCCATAGGGCAGTATTGTGGAGTATGAGGTGCCGCTAATGTATTCATGCCTGCGTTGTGTGTCGTACCTGACTGGAACCTATTTCGCGGTCACTGCTAACGGGTTACATGTCGAAAATATTGAAATAGTTTGACTAGAATAAAACAAAAAAGAGTCATGAGAACATTCCAGAAGGCAGTGTCTTTTTCTTCTTTAACATAATTATTATTAGCAACTTTTTCTTCAGAAGCAGAGGAGTTACATTTTACACAAAGTGCACAATCTAAAGTCACGCCCTACAACTCCTAAAGTATCAGCTTTTTAATTTCACAATGAATATTTGGAGGAATATATTATGTAAGTTTGACAATGATATAAAATATATGTTGCAAGATAAGGCGTAAGCAAAAATGTTGTTAAAACAATTAAATAGCAAAATGGACATATATCTGGAAAACACAAAAATCAGTGATAAACGTAATATTCTTTTGTAACTTCAAGGTACATATTCGAACAATATGACGCCAAACAGACTAATGATGGAAAATGAGAAACAGGTTGTTTATATACCATGAATTAAACCATTGAAAACACTTTTTCCTAAATATTCACTCATTTTTTCATCTAGACATCATACAACTTTCAGTAAAAGCAAAATGACGGAAGGTAATTGAGGGTAAGAGGACAAATAAAAAAGGCAGGATAAGAATAATTCCCCAAAAATGAGAATTTGGAGAAAAAAAAATGTATTGATAAAGTGGATGTAAAAACCACATGAAGCAATAATACAGTAACCTAAACAAAAAACACGAGGCGAAACTAAAGGCAGTCGAAAATGGACGAAACTTGAAGAGGGCAACATATTCTAATTTCTAACGGAGGCCATAACAGACTGAGATGCTTAAGACATAGCTTGCCTTTGTTCTTAATGAGGTTGTTCAATTCCCTTGTTTCTTTATTATACTGAAAGTCCGCTCACAACTATCATTTTATACCAAAGGAATCCCAACTTCTTGAAGTGACGCTTTCGACACTGATCCTGTTCATTTATCATAAAGAGGCTTTACAAACCGTTCACACAGAAGGGGTCAATGCTTATTGACACATATCAATATTGTCATCTAAGGGCAGAAAAAAGTAATATTTAATCACAAATATACGACGTAATCAAACAAAACCGAAAACCCTACCCCTCCGCGTCAATAATATATAATTATAGAGGCCTAGTTTATGGGTTTAAAGTATAAGCTTTTTTAATAATACCTTTGCTGTCGGTATCATACGTGGCTCATAAAATGCACCGCGTTGACTGATCCCTTAAAAGTCTGTCACATTTGCCGAAAGATTGATTTTAGTATTCAAAGTTTCTTCAGAAAGCTGGAATTTCGAGCTGCGGTATATAATTCGTATTTTCTTATGATTTGATATATCAAGATTGCAATATAGCCCATTTCGAATGGAAATATGACGGCGTGGCCAATGCGGCGTTTTGCCGTCACAGGCGAGATTCTCCGGCCGCGTCAATTTCCGGATAACATTATAGACGACTCAATTATTAGTGACAAATCAAAATATCTGGTGCGTTCAACATCAAATTGTTAATACATTTTGTATTTGACTGAAATCAGTCCGGAAAACGACACTACTTCGGTACATGCCCAAGTCTATGCGCGACCGGAGCATCACGGCTAAAAGCAAATAACAGCGTAGAAGGCTAGTAGTATACCATTGCTGTAGTACATCCTAACAGGTATTCACTTATTAATGGGTTGAGAACTGGAAATGTGGATTATTTATTTTTATCACCAGGTATTATTCATGTGATCTACATTCCAGTAAAGTGTTTCAACCATTCAATCCCTCATGAAAAAAAAAGGTTTTCCAGATGGCACATTGTGGACAATTCTTATAATCTTCTTTTGTAGAGTAAACACTTTATTGAAATTAGATGAATATTTATTTACCCCTTAAAAATAAGAGCATAATTCAATAAATAGTGGAGAACTATAGGGCAAAATAAACTTCGAAAATCATTTCGAGGAACAAATAATTTATTCTATGAATAATATCTATATTTTTTCGGCAATTATATTATCTATTTCATAAATGTGTGGCTTCCAAGACATTTGGTTATCAACACAAAAACGCTTTAATAATTTGACCTTTTTAACTTTAGTTACTTCTGCACTGTTAACTTTTATCCTTATTTCAATTATATAACAAATATGAATATATTACAACTGCATTTCAAAGAATTGATAGACAACCGATAGGCTTGCAGTCATTCATATAATTATATCAATTTTTCTATTAGCAATATAGCATAGGAATTTATATTTGTTTCAGAATATGGTATATTTGTATCATGTGCATATAAAACAAAGTAAAGATCAGGGGCGAATTCTTAAAGGTAATACAAAGTTTTGGGAAATTTTGAAAAATGGGTGGATAGTGATTCTTTACAATTTCTATATATTTGGATGCCCCTGTGGATGTATTAAAAACACCAGAAATTTGAGCCCCTAAAACACTTCTGCTTTCGAGAAAAATTGAATATAAAGATTTACCGGTGCTCCCGGTAAATTTTGATAAATTTCAAATAACTCCTACGGCGATACGATGGTTGCTGCGACCATGAAAATCTCAGAGTATGTTGTTGAGGTATATCATTTCCGAACGAGAATAGCTAATCGGTCGATTTTAGTCAATAAACATTGTTGTATAGCTTAATTAATATCTTGACCTTGAGAGGGAGCTATTCAACATAAAATGTTTATTATTTACAATTTCATAACTTTAGAGTCGATTTCGACCGCGACAACGATCACTGAATATTGTAGGATCGTTCATGCTTCCAATATGTTCATTTGAACCAAATTCATGACCTCATACCAAAACTTTGTATTACCTTTAAATAAATTAAGAACAAAAGTGGTGCCAAGAGTTGTTCAATTTGTGTTTTAATATGAGAGTCTGAGAGATGAAAAAACAAGACACACTCTCACATCAACCCACACCCACTCACACGCCCACATTGAGTACACTGGCATATACAATGACCACTTGCCCAGATGAATATCCTGTAGTTAAAGGTATAGACCAGTTCTGGTCATGCGATTGCTTTGTGAAAGAAACGTTGTGTAATCGATCAGAAAAAGTCGATCATCTAGCATATTGTATTGTACCCAATAAACAAAATCACGTGAAAATCACGTCAATATCAAGGTATCGACTTGAGGAGAGTTACGTTCTTCAAACACCGGACATTTACGTACATGTGTTAATACGTTTATTGCACTAGGTAACTTAAAACACACGTACACTAAATCACGCAATTTTCACTGCAATATCACCATTATAATAACGTGATTGTCCCTACCTTGGAGACCATGGTTTGTAAACCTAATACTCCCGTGTTTGTTTGGTTATGAAATTACATCTTCATAAACGAAATTATCGCGTCACAGAAACACGTGAAGCGTTAGTGATAGTTTTAGTCAAAATATCTGCGTGAAATTCACGTGAATATATCGAGGCTGACTTGACATGAATCATGTTCTTCATTCACGTGAAAT
>JAVYIG010011519.1:0-60182 GCA_035222895.1 Strongylocentrotus droebachiensis | reverse complement strand
GTTTTGGGGCTGGGGGGGGGGGGCAGGCCGGAAAAATCGCCACATAGATCCGCGCCTGTTATATAGTCCATCATACCTCTTTTGATTTGATGACAGCTACAATCCCAAGTGGCAAACAGCAGCAGAGTGTGACAAAGAGAGCTAGAGCAAAGTAGTCATTTGGCATTGTCTCCATGTTCGCATGAACTATTATGTCCTGTTGGAACGGCACCTGTTTGAATTAACAATTATAAGGTAAATCATTAGCCTAGGATTATAGTTTCGTTTTTTTTTTTAAACACTACAATTCTGCTTAATTAAGCCAAGAGTGACATAGGCAAGTTCACGTAATAGGTATTTCTCGGCTAACGTGATTAATATGTGTCAAACCGTTGCATCTACCAACTTTTATGCAAACTTATAAACGATCATAAGTGTGGTAATTAAGACAAAATCTTTGTCCGATGTTTGTCAGCCGTAGCACCTACCACATATATTGTCTTGTCTTACAAAGAGTTGATATCAATTGCAATTACAGTATGTACATAAGAAATAGGAAACTGCAAACTTGCGATTAATCGGAGGACTGATTGGTCTCGATCAATCGCAACTCTTTGATGGGGCCAGGCCTACAGATTGATTTTTAAAAAGTTATGATTTTAGAAGGAAAGATGGGAAAAGGTTCATTTTTTTCTTCATAATCATCGCCAAGTGCTATTCAATTGTCTCTCTCTATTTCTCTTCACCTCTCCTACCCTTTCTCTCTTATCTCTCCCTGTCTGCCCTCAGTCTTTCTATCTCTCTTTCCTTCTCCTTCTCTGTATATTTCCCTTTCCGTTCATCTCTTCTAGCCTCCCTTCTTTCTATCTCCCCCCTCTCGCTCTGTGTGTGTGTCTTCCCTTCCCTGTCATCTGTCCTAGTCTCCCTTCTCTCTATCCCTCCTTCTCTCTTTGTTTCCTTCTACTTCCCCTTTTCTCTTATCTCTCAGCCTCCCCTCAGTTTATTCTATCTCTCTTTTTCTACTTCCGGCTCTTTTCCTTTCCTGTCAGCTGCCCTAGTTTCCCTTCTTTCTGTCTTCCACCCTCTCTCTCTCTATCTCTCTCCCTCTCTTTCGTTCTCCTTCTCTGTATCTTTTCCTTTCCTTTCATCTCTCCCAGTCTCCCTTCTTTCTATTTCTCCCTTTCTCTCTCTCTCTCTCTCTCTTTCCTTCTCTTTTCCTTTTCCTCTTATCTTTCCCAGCCTCCCCTCAGTCTTTCTATCTCTTTTTTTTGGTATTACTTTTCTTGCCCTTTTCTGTCATCTGTCTCCCTCTTGCTCTCTCTCTCTCTCCCTTTCCTTCTCATTCTTTTTCCTTTTTCTTTTATCTCTCCCAGCCTCCGCTCTGCCTATCAATTTATCTTTCTCATGTTGTATTTCTCTCTCTTTTCCTTTCCTTTCATTCTTGATAGCATCCTTTTTTTTCTGTCTCTCCCTCTATTTTTCTTTCCTTCTCCTTCTCTTTCCCTCTTTCTCTTATCAGCCTCTCCCAGTTTCTCTCAGTGCATTCATCTTTATTTTTCTATTCCTCTTTCTTTCCCTTTCTGTCTTATCTCTCCCAGCCTCCCCTCAGTCTATCTATATCTCTCTCTTACCGGCTGGGGGGCATAGGTGCCTGGATGCCGCTGAGGGTACTGCGAAGCCTGCTGAAAGTGAGAAGGCTGTTGCATAGGATACCCAGAAGAGTTCGGAGGCGGGTAAGGGTTTTTAGGTGGAGCTGAGCTTTGAATCGCATTACTCTCATCGTAACTAGGAGGGTCTCTATGACCCACGCCCTCTACGTCAAAACCTTCATTCGTGAATTGATTGCATTCTGTAATGAATATAATAAAGTGTTCAAGAATATTGTTTAGAAAATGACGTCAAATGCAGGCTAGTAACTAGAAGCAGTGTAAGGCAGAATGAACGCGCATAGTTGATTTAAATTGAGAATCATTGATATTTGCTCATTTATACTACAATTATATTGTATTATTTTAAATATTTTATATGTATGTCTATATTTTTTTGTAAAATGTGGAACAAATAAACTTGAACTTGAATATACAATCCTTGTTACAAAGTGTACACACTTTGTAAAGCCACCATAATCACAATTGTAATGATTGTGAAGGCTTCGCACTGAGCGTGACCGCACTGACAAACTAGGACTGCAATCATATTACACCGTGTTCAAAAAGTTCGTTCCGCCCCTATCTGCCAACTCAACTGCTCATATGACTACTTTAGTAATAGCGCAGTCTGTTACCAACCAAATGTACTTGTACTGGAGGTATACTAATGCATCCAGCCTGCAGAAATTGACCACACCTTTTGCTGGGCTGAGATACGAGGTCAAACATTGAAAAGGAGGAATTTAAAGGTCTGTAAACCTCAGACATTTAAAGATGGCGCCCAACAAGACCAATAGTAGCTTGGAGAAGGAAAGAGAACTGGCCAGAAAATTTGACAGAAATGAACCCCATAGAGAAACTATGGTCTATTATGAAAGAAAAAATATTGAAACTCAATACTGCAGAACAATAACTCAACTTAAAGAGGGGATCCGGCGAGCAGAGAAAATCCTAGACATGAATAAGGACCTCTTTGCGTCATTAGTGGACGATAAGTGGACCAAGCGTGTTTCACAGGTGATCGACCACCAAGGAGAGATACAAATTTTAATAAATTGGGAAGTGACAACTCTAATAATGTTTAGAAATGAGAAAATTAACAAAATAACCTGAAATGCATGGTGCAAATTAAGTTTTAAACACAATAAAATGCTTTTCTGTAGGGGGGCGGAACGAACTTATTGAACACCGTATAGGACGATATGAATCAATTGACTCCAATGTTTCTACGTGCGAAACAAAAGAGCATGTCTCGGACTATCCAGAGCAATTTGTTAGAAGTCTGTAGCATCTAGGATAGTGGGGGTAGGTAGGCCGAAAGAAAGGCTTTACACACAACCCGAACAGACAAAATGGCACCTGGACGGTCACGCATGAGTGATTTTGGTAATCGAAAAATATAATGACCTTGGTGGGTTGCTAGGGATTATGCCTGTTGACGGTTGATAAGTGTATGGATCCATAATTTTCATTGCGCAGGTATAAAGATCACCAAAGTCGGTCAGTGATAGGATATATATATATATATATTTTTTTTTTTTAGCTACAAAGAGCATATCGTCGGCCTTATGCCAAAAGGGCCTTAACTGCTTTTGGCCATTCCGAGATAATCGCGTTTAAAGTTTTGACCTCTCTAATAATCAAAAGTTTGTGGTCGTTTTTTTTTGTTTTTGAAGCCAATTTCGATAAATGTGTTAAGTTATTATGTTTTACATGAAATGTGTTAAATGTGTTATAAAATATTCAGAATGTTACATGCTATGTGCAAAAAAAACATGTTAGGGCCTTTTTGGCATAAGGCTTGAATGTAGCGATTTATGCCAGAAGGGTCGTAACCTACTCGGCATTATGCCAAAAGGGGCGTAACCTACGCGGCGTTATGCCAAAAGGGCCTTAACCTGCCGTTATCGTACGCGCGCATAGTTAGCGCCCTTCTGGCATAAAGAAATTTTCTTGTTTCGCAACACCTTTGGTTTGCCAGAAAGCCCCTCCTACGGCTACTGGATAACGAAAACTGATAAAACTGATTAATTAAAATGTTAGAAAAAGTATTTTGGATATCTGAATATTTTTATTAATATAATGCAGCTGTCGGTAAAGTTATTTGTTAGAGATCGTACATTTAGGACACCTTTTTCGTTGTTTATTTTCATCACAGTCCCATACGTTGACATCTGCGTATTATAACGAGTCGGTCGCATTTCATGCATCCACACCTAATTTAAATCTCACTCAGATTTCATGATCTAAATTCATGACATATACTTTCAGTGATTATTTTAAGTACATTGTGTCTATTGTAGACTAATCATGTTTTAAATGGTGTTTCTACTGATATTTATTGAATTAAATGGAAATTACGAAATAATCTGTGATTGAGATACCCGCCCCCCCCCCCCCCACTCAGTGTTATTTAGGGTACGCATATGCGTGTTCCAACCGACCCCCCCTTTTCAGCAAAAGTCCGGTGTGTAAAGTCAATACGGCTCGACCTTTTTCTTTTGTATACGAGCCTTTTTCAGCACCCCCCCCCCCCCCTTTTCAGCAAAAGTCCGGTGTGTAAAGTCAATACGGGTCGACCTTTTCCTTTTGTTACGAAAAGGACATTTTGGCAACACGCATGCGGTCATTTCGGAACCTGAGTCGGGGGGGGGGGGCGGGTTGAGATAAGATTTGCCGTGTACAGGCACAGCGGAGCACCCCAATTTGCATATCATTAGCGGTCCGTTCTATTTGAATAACCAACGGACATCTGAGTGAATCGAAACATGTGTTTGCTAGAATGTCAAATCTTAAAATTTGTGTTGCGCCTTTATTACTGCCAATATCGCTATGAAACTTTCCATACTAACTACAATTATTATGAACTTGATATCAATGAAATAAATATGAAATTCCATGGAATAAAACTCGAGATATTAATGTGTTTTGAGCTTCACCCCTCGATAAACACGACGTATATTTTGTTGTGACATGACCCTATCCAGCAATGCACGAAGTAGAGACTTGGTATGAATATTCATGAGTGTTGAATCCATACATGGGCGAAGTTTTCGCTTCTCCGCTGTATTTTTTATAGTTATAACGTTCTTTTTCATGGGGCTTCATTTGTAAAAGTTGTAGTAAGCGAACTCATTGAACATGACGTCATCGATCTCAGCGATGTACTGCGCATGCGTCTTAGGCCCAGTGCAGGCCAGATCGAAACAGCTGAGCCATTAGCGTGCACGTGTGCAGTCGGCTGGCAAGACATGTATAGCCAACGCACACGCGAGGTTCAGACATGACACACATTTGAATGTATGGGACTGGTCAAACAATTTTGCGACAACGAAGGATTATTTTTGTTCGATGAGATTCGGACATTGGGGTATGTTTTGCTCTGACACGACCCTATCTAGCAACTATAGAAAGAGATATTTCAGAAGGATTGAGATTATTAAATTTTCTTTCTGTTCATATGAGGCAATTCTTTCTCGCTCTAAAAGAAATGGTGAATTTTACGGTGATTTTGTATCTCATTTTTTTCGTTTTTGTTCGTCAAAACTATCCCTTAAATTTCACATTTTCGGTGCATCAATAACTCTTTTTATACACATGAGTGTCTTGCAAATTTATTAAATACTCGATTTAGTAGCTTTGATTGGTGATATTCATCACATTAATGAAGAATTTGTCTTCGAAATTTGTTTACTTTTTTCGCATCGATCGGTACACAATTGTTGATTTTATGCAAATGATGTTTACTGGACGAGAGTCGATCGCACGGTAATTGGGGTGCTCCGCTGTGCCTGTGTAGGTTAAGGCCCTTTTGGCGTAAGGAAAAAGATGAGATACGCGTTAAGGCCCTTTTGATATTCATAATTATCTTCATAAATAAATCGAATTTCAACAAGTGAAGCACATCATTAAAGAGAATGTTGAAATCTACAAGGTGATGTTAATAACTCAATAACCCCCAAAATCGGGTTAAGGCCCTTTTGGCATAAGGCCGACGATATCTTGGAGTATATCAATCAAAAAAATATAGGGGTTAGGCCAGATACGATACAGCTACGGCCACTGAAATTAAGCGATTTTCATAACTTTAGAGGACGCTATTTCTATCGTGCGTTACAGCGTGGAATTTCGTAGAGGTGTGTGACATGATAAGATGAAGTTAATATTAAGATTTGTGAGAAATTGAAAACGGTATGAACAAGTTTACGTTTTTTAGTCGGTCAATTTTTAAAGAATTTTTGCGATGTTTGATGGGTTCGATTACGAATTTTAATCTTGAGTATGAAGAAAGTTTTATTATGGGACTATGATCGACTGTGCCCCCTTCTGAATCCACGCTTGTGTGACGCTACATACAAACAATACTATAGAGTACCTTCTATTGTCGTAAAATATTGTTCAAGTAGGATTGTAGAGACGATGACCAAATAAGATTGGTACGTAAAACAAGGTCGTGAGTCATGAGAATTTTCACTTCTTTCTCTAGTTTGATGAATATTACGAACAATAGAATCAACTGTTAAACGAATTTATATTGAGTCCTGAAATATCAATTTGTTACTGCTTGTCATAATAGTATTTAAATGCGGCAATGGCGAAAAGATTGTTGCTAACATTCATAAATCGTTGCTTAGATTGATTTTCCCTACATATTACCATGAGACAACAATTATATTTTTTTTAATAAATGTAATGCTTCCTGGGAGAAATTTCAATAGTTTTAACATATTTGTGGCTTACACCCAGTAAATAAGATCGATTGATCGATCTGTAATTGAGAAAAAAGAAGCTTGGGTATTTGTTTCTAGTTCATCGTGACTGTGCCATGGACCAGTGCTGGCCTGGTGGTAGAGTCGCTGCCCGGCAAGCAGTAGATGGCAGGTTCAAATTTGTAGTCAACATGGGCAGTTGAGTACGTTGACACGCATGATCAGTCGGCGTTCGTCGTGTTCTCGTCCACTCAATCTAAAAGTCCCTATTATCAGAATACACATCCTATGTATACGACGGGACATCCCTGTTGGCACTCAATACAGGTCAGCTACAACAACAGCGACTCAACACTACACTATGGAGGACATTATCAGACCTCGGTATATCTCGGAGAAAGAAAACAAGACGCAGTAGACGACTTCGGTCAAGAAGGATTTACCATGAACACCTACCATAAAACTCTGATCCTTGCAGTTTGCATCAACCTCTGGCAGAAGGTGACATCTCAGATAGTAACAGCGCAACACAGGACAATACTTACTCGATCAACGTGACAACCAGAGGGCTTCGGGTTGCTCACCTGAACATCCACAGTCTGCTCAATAAATACAATCATCTGGAGGAAAAAATGGTGAGGAAACCCTTCGATGTCTTAACATTTTCAGAAACCTTGTTAGATGGGACGGTTACAGATGGAGAACTTCAACTTGACGGCTACTTATTGGAAGGGGTGGATCGCAATCGCAGAGGCGGGGGTGTCACTGTGTTTATATCTCATTCTCAAAACTCTACTACAATACTGATAAGTACATTCGATAGGCCACCCAATGCTGATGCAGTATATCAATGACTTATAGAGGACTCCATCAATAGAGCAATAAGTTTGGACAGAGAACTATATATTCTAGGTAATTTCAACTGTGATATGCTTCGTAAAGAAAAATCAAAGTTAATTCTGTCACTCTGTAGGACCGATAAGTTGAAACAGGTTATCCAGCATGCAACTAGAATTACTGGAACAAGTACAAGTCTGATTGATATTGTTCTAACTAGTACCTCTTACAATATTCGAGAGAGTCGTGTTCTGTCTGAAGGGCTGAGTGACCATAGCCTTGTGTACTTTGTAAGGAAATTACATAGACCTAAGATTGAACCTAAAACTGTAATTTTCCGCTCTTTTAAGAGATTTGACATACAACACATTTTGGAAGATCTTAATAGCTCTCAATTGGGAAGGCATCTTGAAGCTCAAGATGTTAACTTGATGTGAGTGGCATGGAAACGGGATTTTGTGATAGAAATGCCCCCGTAGTAACAATAAAAGCCAGAGGGCAGAAGACACCCTGGATTACTGACGAGTGTATTCGATTGTCTTACGAAAGGGAAATGTTAAAAAGAAGGGCTGAAGTTAGTGGGTTTAGAATTCATTGGCAACAATTCCGTTTTTGTAGGAATCATATCAATAATTATAGACACGCTATAAAGAAAGATTATTATGTGACAAATATCATTGAACATAAACGTAACCCTACTCAGCTGTGGAAAATCTTGAAAGGTCATAGCGGCAGTAATGCCCAATTTTCTGTTGACAAACTTAGAGTAAATGATGACTATGTTCATGAACCTCTCAAAAAAGCAAGCGAACTTAATCATTCATTTGCAAATTTTTGTGTTATGCCATCGGGTGCTCCCAAGATTTCTGATAATGGTAATTTGCACCACGTTTCTTGCAACCATATTTTTGCTTTTGCGGGAATTGATTCACAGCGTGTACTACAGATTCTGAAAACGCTGGATATTAAAAAGGCAGTAGGTATTGATAGATTGGACACTAAATTACTTAAAGAAGCTGCACCAATTGTGTCAGAACAACTAACTCAGATGTTGAATTTTTCTCTTCAGACAGGTCAGATACCAAATGAATGGAAGACTTCTGAAGTCACTCCAATCCATAAAAGTGGTGAGAAACAAGATCCAAATAATTATCGCCCGATATAGAATATTCCCTTTGTAATGAAGGTTCTCGAAAGAGTGGTTCATGATCAACTTCATGCCCATTTTAGTGATCACAGCTTATTTGTTAAGCAACGATCTGGGTTTAGGAAAAACCATTCCACAAATACTGTACTCACCCATTTTTGTGATTATCTGTTGAAGCAAATAGACAGTGGTCGTCTGACAGGTGCTGTGTACCTTGATCTAAAAAAAGCCTTCGACTCTGTCGATCACGAAATATTGTGAACAAAACTTCCTTTGTATGGAGTTAAAGACAGTGAACTTATTTGGATTAAATCGTATTTATCCGGAAGAACCAAACGTAAATCTGCCAAAGGGACCTTGTCTGACATTACTAATGTCAGAACAGGCGTTCCGCAATGCTCGATCATCGGACCCCTTCTGTTTTCGGTAATGGTAAATGATTTACAAGGGATTGTTGAAAAGTGCCACATTATGATGTACGCCGAGGATACAATATTGTACTACAGTGGGAAAGATAGTAAAGACTTTGAATCTGTACTTAATAAGGAGCTTGAGATAGTCAATAAATGGCTGACACAAAATCATCTCAGGTTGAATTTATCAAAAACTCAATATATGGTTTTTGGCTCCCATAGGAAACTTACAAATTGTGGTGATATAAATCTCGCTGTTGACAACCATGAGCTGTAAAGAGCAAACACCTATAAATATCTTGGGGTTTGGATGGATGAGACATTAACCTGGCAAAAACATATTGAGGAAACAATGAAAAAGATTGGTTCCCGACTTGCACTCTTTGGTAGACTCCGAAAATACCTCACGGTTGACAGCTCTAAAGTCTTGGCTAACTCACTTATATTACTTTGACTACTGTAGCAATTCATGGTCCACATGTGCACAATATTTGAAAGACGGTCTAATAAGACATCACAAGAAAATGGCCCGGTTGATCTTAAAAGTCTATTATTCTACTCCCATTGAACAGGCAAATAATAAATTAAAATGGGTTTCAATTGAAGAAAGGTGGCAATTTCATAAATGCATAACAGTGCATAGTGTACTCCGCGGGGAAGCACCAGTTTACCTCATTGAACTTTGTGTACGTTCAGAAAGTATACATTCACACCGGACAAGAAATGCAGTGCACAATGGTGTTGTGGTGCCACTTGTCCGCACACAGGCTGGTAAAAAGCCTTTTCCCATAGTGCTTCCATTCTCTGGAATCGGCTGGATAGTGGGATTCGGGGCGCTGTTTCTAGGCAGTCCTTTGCTACTTCATATTGGAGAATTAGAAATCAGCAGATGGTTTGGTATGAACACAAACAACAACAACAAAAACGAAAAAATCAATATGGGGTGGCGAGGGAGAGTAGTGTTTGGAGGTAGTGCCTCGGACTTTGCTGTCCAGTTGGTTCCGGCAAGCAGAGGCATTGTGGGAGCATTATAGTTTAATTTGTTTTTCTTTTCTTCAAAGTTTAATATTTCGTGCAGGTCTGATGTATTTTAATATTTGTTGTTTTGTATTCATTTACATGTTTGTAATTTGTGTTGTACTATTGCAGGGTCAAGTTCAAGTTCTAGTTCAACTTTTATTTATCTTTCTTTCATAACACATTTTACACATATGACATGAATATAACAAGTTTAAAGAATATGGCGTTACAATAGAAAGATGAGGTGACCTTGGTTGAAAGCAAGGCTTGTGGATTTAAGGTCCCTCATGAGTAGCTCATGAGTATGTCCTAAAAGAACAAACTCGTTAGATAAGAATAATGCATACATTTAATTGCTGACAAACTAAACTAACTAAACAATTGAGAAAATATAAACATAAATAAGTATAATATATAAATCTACTGACTACAAAACAATGGCTATAAACAAGAGAACAAGAAAATAGTACGAGCAACTGGACTGAAACACAGACAAAAACGAAAAAAGACAGACAGATGAATAGATGTGAGAAACGGGAGTAGAATTATGCCGACCTACATGTATCTAGCAAATAATTTTCTTAAATATTGATTACAACTATAAATCTAGACGATATCGACTCAAAAAGAGTAACTTCAGTTTGCGCTTAAATACATAAATACTGACCGATTGCGCTATTCTTGGCTCAAGGGAATTCCAAAACCTAGGTCCAGTGGACCCTAAAGTAGTAAGGGCAAATTGCGTTCTAACAAGAGGCAAGTGATATGCTTGCGCCTGACGTGTGGAATAACTATGAACTTGGTTATTTTTCTTGAATATTCTAGCCAAGGCTACTGGCAGTAGACCTGCATTCAATTCATACATTAGAGCTCCTAGTTGTAGATGATAAATATCTTCAACTTTCAAAACACTACTATTATTAAAAAAAAAGAACATCTGTATGTGCAAGATAGTGAGTATTACAAACAATTCGTCTTACTCTTTTCTGTACCAGTAGCAATTTATCCATTTGAGATTTGAGCGAGTCGCCCCAAGCTAGCACACCATAGTGCAAATATGGCAAAATTAAAGTTGCGTACAACATACGCAAAATATTCAGTGGGAATACAGATTTCAATTTATAAATTACACCAGTATTTCTTGACAGTAATTTACAAAGTTTACTTATATGGTACTTCCAATTTAAATGTTCATCAATATGCAAGCCAAGAAATTTAAATGTAGATACTCTTTTAATCTCAACACCATTGGAGATTAAATTTCCAGGCAATATACGCAGGGAATTACTAAAGAGCATATAATTAATTTGTTTAAGATTTAAAGAAAATTTGTTTGCATGAATCCATAAAGTCACATTAGTCAACTCAGAGTTTACAGTCTGCTAAAGAGTGTGTGGATTTCTGTGAGAGAAGAATACACTTGAGTCATCTGCAAATAAAATGAAAGATAACATTTTTGCGGAAAGTTGGAAATCGTTAATATACACAATAAACAAAAGCTGACCTAGAAGGGATCCCAGTGGGACCCCACAAGTGACGTCCTGCAAATCTGAATCTACTCCATTTAAGGTAACAAACTGTTTCCTATATGTTAAGTAGCTTCTAAACCAATCTAATGCTATTCCCCTTACACCATAATGGCACAGTTTATCTATTAAAATGTAATGATTTACATTATCGAGCGCTTTAGAGTAGTATAAGAAGACACCAACTGTATGCATGCGTGGATCTAAGGCACTGGATATCTTATCCACCAAATGTAGAATAGCATGAGTGGTAGTGTGTTTTTCACGGAAGCCAAACTGAAAATTAGACAAAATGTTTAGCATTCTTCATAAATGTTATCGTCCGAGTATACATTAGCTTTTCAAGAATTTTAGAAAAGGAATTCAACAAACAAATAGGACGATAATTATTCAAGATAAGGGCATCACCTTTTTTTTAAATGGGCACAACCTTTGCAATTTTTATTTTCATGGGTACAACACCAGTGGTCATTGATAGATTAAATATAATTATGTACGAGGGGTTGTAAAATACCAACAATTACATTTTTTATCAACTCATTTGTTATAAAGTCACAACCTGAACTTTTTTTATTCTTTAAAGAATGTACAATATCAAATAATTCTTATATAGTCGTTGGCAATAAAAATAAAGTATTATGATTAAGGTTTTCTAGAAAAGATTGAAATGTTTTTTGAGACTCTGGTATGACACGCGACAAATTCTGGCCAATATTACAAAAATATTCATTGAATTTATCTACAATAACTTCTGGATCATCAACTACATTCCCATCAATGTTTAATTTACTTACATCAGACGCTTTCTTTTCCGAGTATAACAGTGTTTTACTCACTGATGGGGTTACCCCGGGTAAATAAAAAAATAAAAAAATAACAAATAAATAAATGATCGAGGCAAACACGAGCACATAATATACTCCGTGGTTAGAAAGAAGTTAGCAAGGGAAAAGGAAGGTAGTGACAAAAGAGACAGAGAGAGACAGAGAGTAGGGAAAACCCCGGGTTGAAATTCAGTTAGTACAAGACTGCCGTCTATTGTCATCAAATATTGTTCAAATAGTATTGTAGAGACGATGAACAAAGAATAAGAATACAATGTTCCAAGGTAAAACAAGCACAGAAAGGGGGCAACAAGCGTTCTGATTTTTTTTAATTGAAATGCCTGAATACAAAACACATCATTTTGTTTTGCAGGTAAACAAAATGAAAAGGTTAAATTCCAACGGCATTTGAAAGATAATAGCAAGCTTTCGATTTAGGCAACCGACGTCGGCTACTACGAGGTACTGGAGCGTGGAGACGTCGCGCAGCTCACGTCCGTTCCCTTCGAGGCAGTGCTTACGATTATTCACGACGGTGCTTTCGTCGGTCACGTGATCAATTTTTGAGATCAGGTAATTAAATCAGGTAATAAATGCACAGTGCGCGAAAAGCTGATAGTTACGAAAAATAACATGAGGATGACAAAAGTAGAAAGTTACAATGATACAAGAAAAGGTGATAAAAGAATAAACAAAGGATAGGAAGAGGAAATAATGAAAACAAAGAATATTTTAAGAGAAGGTGAAAGAAGGAAGAAACGCAGAATAACATAAGGAAAGATAGAAAGAGAAAGTGATAGAATGATAAAAACAAAGAATAACATAAGAGAAGGTGATAGAAGGAAGAAACAAAGAATAACAGAAGGAAAGACAGAAAGTGATATAATGATAAAACAAAGAATAACATAAGAGAAGGTGATAGAAGGAAGAAACAACGAATAACGACAGGAAAGCCAGAAAGAGATAGAATGATAAAAACAAAGAATAACATAAGAGAAGGTGATAGAAGGAAGAAACAACGAATAACAGAAGGAAAGACAGAAAGTGATTTAATGATAAAACAAAGAATAAAATAAAAGAATGTGATAGAAAAAGAAACAAAAGATAGTAAGAGGAAATAACAGAATAATAAAAAAATAAAAAAACATAAAAGAAGGTGATGAAACTACACTCACGTTGACGTTTTCACGGCGACGGGGATTCACGGAAATTGCCCCCGACTCCTGTGGCGTGATTTGGAAGGGAACGTGGGCCCAGAAGCTCACGCATGCGCAGGGGATAAATATGACTTCACACGTAGTAGCCGACGACGGGTACCTAAAATCGAAAGCTCGCTACTTCTAATTAAGAACTTCCCTAAAAAAAAGGGGGCTTGAAAATGTGGGAAAATAACGACTTTGGGTTGTCGAATCGATAGAGCCAGTGATTTTCAGACCATTGTACCAAATGGTCGTACGTTTTATGCTGCGCAAAGATTCAATCAGTTTAATTTTGGCTATTACAAGAAGTGGGTTATTGATGAAGACAAATGCTCATGTACCCTTCACAGCTCATTTTATGTATGTTATTACCAAAGAAGAAAACAAGCCAGTCAGTCACTCAATAATGTCTGACAATGACGTCTAGCAAGTAAACGGGTTTGTTTGCATAATTTGAATATTAGGACACTGCTAACGTTTACATTTCTCAGATAGGACATACATGACATATTCATAATTCCTGTAAAGTTCTACAGAATTTGATGTTGGCTGCAAAAGGGACATAGTATCTTTAACCCATCGAATCAAGAATCTTAATTATTGAATTAAATATCGTAAGATAAAGAGATGATACTCCGTGACCAAACTTGTTAGTCTGGCATATATACTTCAGCATACTTTAATTTCATCCTGTGACGCACTTTGACCCATTAAACCAGGAATAATGATTAAATCACTTTTATACGGTATGAAATTAAATAACATAGATTATTTTCAATTACTGATGAACCATTTTGTACGTAACTTTAGACCATGGCAAACAAATCACAACAAGGCAGTGATAACTGTATGTTTTAACAGTTCACAGACACTGAGACAAACCAATTGATCACACAATATAAGGCAGTGATAACTGTATGCTTTAACAGTTCACAGACACTATGACAAACCAATTGATCACACAATATAAAGGCAGTGATAACTGTATGCTTTAACAGTTCACAGACACTGAGACAAACCAATTGATCACACAATATAAGGCAGTGATAACTGTATGCTTTAACAGTTCACAGACACTGAGACAAACCAATTGATCACACAATATAAGGCAGTGATAACTGTATGCTTTAACAGTTCACAGACACTGAGACAAACCAATTGATCACACAATATAAGGCAGTGATAACTGTATGCTTTAACAGTTAACATACACTATCACAAAAAAATAGATGTCACAATATAAAGGCAGTGCTAACTGTATGTTTTAACAGTTCACAGACACTATCACAAAAAAAATGGATGTCACAATATAAAGGCAGTGATAACTGTATGTTTTAACAGTTCACAGACACTATCACAAAAAAATAGATGTCACAATATAAAGGCAGTGATAACTGTATGTTTTAACAGTTCACAGACACTATCACAAAAAAATAGATGTCACAATATAAAGGCAGTGATAACTGTATGTTTTAACAGTTCACAGACACTATCACAACAAATAGATGTCACAATATAAAGGCAGTGATAACTGTATGTTTTAACAGTTCACAGACACTATCACAAAAAAAATAGATGTCACAATATAAAGGCAGTGATAACTGTATGTTTTAACAGTTCACAGACACTATCACAAAAAAATAGATGTCACAATATAAAGGCAGTGATAACTGTATGTTTTAACAGTTCACAGACACTATCACAAAAAAATAGATGTCACAATATAAAGGCAGTGCTAACTGTATGTTTTAACAGTTCACAGACACTATCACAAAAAAATAGATGTCACAATATAAAGGCAGTGATAACTGTATGTTTTAACAGTTCACAGACACTATCACAAAAAAATAGATGTCACAATATAAAGGCAGTGATAACTGTATGTTTTAACAGTTCACAGACACTATCACAAAAAAATAGATGTCACAATATAAAGGCAGTGATAACTGTATGTTTTAACAGTTCACAGACACTATCACAAAAAAATAGATGTCACAATATAAAGGCAGTGATAACTGTATGTTTTAACAGTTCACAGACACTATCACAAAAAAATAGATGTCACAATATAAAGGCAGTGCTAACTGTATGTTTTAACAGTTCACAGACACTATCACAAAAAATAGATGTCACAATATAAAGGCAGTGCTAACTGTATGTTTTAACAGTTCACAGACACTATGACAAACCAATTGATCACACAATATAAGGCAGTGATAACTGTATGTTTTAACAGTTCACAGACACTATCACAAAAAATAGATGTCACAATATAAAGGCAGTGCTAACTGTATGTTTTAACAGTTCACAGACACTATGACAAACCAATTGATCACACAATATAAGGCAGTGATAACTGTATGTTTTAACAGTTCACAGACACTATCACAAAAAAATAAATGTCACAATATAAAGGCAGTGCTAACTGTATGTTTTAACAGTTCACAGACACTGAGACAAACCAATTGATCACACAATATAAGGCAGTGATAACTGTATGCTTTAACAGTTCACAGACACTGAGACAAACCAATTGATCACACAATATAAGGCAGTGATAACTGTATGCTTTAACAGTTAACATACACTATCACAAAAAAATAGATGTCACAATATAAAGGCAGTGCTAACTGTATGTTTTAACAGTTCACAGACACTATCACAAAAAATAGATGTCACAATATAAAGGCAGTGATAACTGTATGTTTTAACAGTTCACAGACACTATCACAAACAAATAGATGTCACGATATAAAGGCAGTGATAACTGTATGTTTTAACAGTTCACAGACACTATCACAAAAAAATAGATGTCACAATATAAAGGCAGTGATAACTGTATGTTTTAACAGTTCACAGACACTATCACAAAAAATAGATGTCACAATATAAAGGCAGTGATAACTGTATGTTTTAACAGTTCACAGACACTATCACAAAAAAATAGATGTCACAATATAAAGGCAGTGATAACTGTATGTTTTAACAGTTCACAGACACTATCACAAAAAAATAGATGTCACAATATAAAGGCAGTGATAACTGTATGTTTTAACAGTTCACAGACACTATCACAAAAAAATAGATGTCACAATATAAAGGCAGTGCTAACTGTATGTTTTAACAGTTCACAGACACTATCACAAAAAAATAGATGTCACAATATAAAGGCAGTGATAACTGTATGTTTTAACAGTTCACAGACACTATCACAAAAAAATAGATGTCACAATATAAAGGCAGTGCTAACTGTATGTTTTAACAGTTCACAGACACTATGACAAACCAATTGATCACACAATATAAGGCAGTGATAACTGTATGTTTTAACAGTTCACAGACACTATCACAAAAAAATAGATGTCACAATATAATGGCAGTGCTAACTGTATGTTTTAACAGTTCACAGACACTATGACAAACCAATTGATCACACAATATAAGGCAGTGATAACTGTATGTTTTAACAGTTCACAGACACTATGACAAAACAATTGATAAGTACACGGTTGCTCATAAAGTTGGAATATTTTTGTTTTACCCCAATTTATGGAATTATTCTAAAAATAATTTAAAAATAATTGATCTAGATAATAGTGAAAATTCTCAGATTGTATTGAAATATGACTTGACAATGTGTGTTTTGCGTGACTGCTAAAGCATGTGTATGCCTTGACCCATAATGCATGGTCGTCCAGAGGATTTTTTTAATGTTGGGGACCGGGGTAAAATGCAATAAATTATTGAAAATTTATTGCATTTTATGTTTTTTTTTAAATTTATGGAAAATGCCCCCTACCCTAGCCCCCGCTGCGAACAGTTATGGTTCAGTGACAAAGCAATGGCCTCGTAACTGGTAGGCCCCAGGATCAAAACCGTGCCGATGTGCTATATTAGTGCCCTTTTGTGGGGCATTAATCCTCATTACCGTCATTTATGACTTAAGGGCGTAGGTACCCTAGTTGATAATCATAGTATGATACACATGCTTTAGCAGACACGCAAAACACACATTGTCAAAATATTATTTAATAAATTCTGAGAATGTATACTATTATCTAGATCTGTTATTTTTTTATTAAAAAAAAAACAATTCCATAAATTGGGGTAAAACTAAAATATTCCAACTATATGAGCAACAGTGTATATGTTTTAACAGTTCACATACACTATGGCAACACAATTTATCACACAATATAGAAACCTCCACTTCCTTGCTCCTCCTCTCATGGGGGGGGGGAATCTTTTATCAATTGTATTGTTGCTGTTTATTATTATTGTAATATTAGTAGTAGTAGTAGCAGTTAATAGTAGTAGTAGTAGTAGTAGTAGTAGTAGTTGTATCTTCTTAAAACCAGGCCTTAATCGTCATCATTGGCGTTGTTTGTGTTGTTGGCGTTATTGCATTAACGCTTGTCCCCAAAATATAAACTCAAATACAAATATAAACGACTTATTGCTACAGTATCGGGTGCTTGGGGACAGCGGAAGGGAATAGTTTGGCAACCTTTGAATGCCTTCGATGGTGTAGATAGGATTCATCAGAGTGACATGCTGGTGACAGCAGGATAGGTTCTTGGCCTTACAGAACTATACCTACTACGATCGAGCAGGCACATCGAACATATACCCTTTGAACAGCATGATCTAAGCTGAACCACGAATCTACGCATACCTTCATGTTCGAACATCCAAAGTGAACAACATGCATAATAAAACATGATAAATGCAAATCAAATATATCAAATACATGTAGTCTATTTCTTACCCGACGCCATCCTGATGATTGTTCTCCGCTCACATTCAACGATGCAAAATGACTATGCGATAGAGATGATTTAAACTTTGTTTGGTTTACTTCGCCCTTGAAACTCGTCTCTCTACTAGAATGGGCGTAGCGTGTATAATGACAATGGTTTTCACACCGTAATAATGACCGTCCGTTTCTTGTCCATGGTGATCTGTGCTTGCTCAGAGTCAGAGGCGGCCCTTCGGGGGGGGGGGGCAGGGGGTACAGTGCCCCCACTTTTCAAGCCCCCGAAAGTGCCCCCTTTTACATAGGAAAGTGCCCCTTTAACTTTGTGCCCTTTTTTTACATAGGAATAGTGCCCCTTTTACTTTGACAAGTGTCCCTATTAATTTGAAAAAATGCACTTTCCCCTTTTCATCTCTGAAAAGTGCCCCTTTTATTTTCCTTGCAAAAAAGTGTCCATTTCCCATTCTCATAAGTGCCCTTCTTATTAATCTCTATAGTAAGTGCCCCTTTTCAGATACGAGAAGTGCCCTTTTTCACTTTTGATTAGTCCGTTCAATTCAATTCATTTTATTCATTTCCATTTTCAATAAAAACAATACAAAGGTAGATACAATGATAAGCATTTGCAATATATAAGAAAATGAAAATAGGGAACTAAAAAATGAGGCCAAATGGCCATGTGGAGGCATAGTTCCCTGAACAGTAGTTAAGAGATTTACATATACAAACAAAAACTAAAAAGGAAACATATATGACAAAACAAGATAGCGACATCGTTCATGACAGGTAATACCAAAGGAAATAATAATTACAAAATCATAGGTTCGAAAACAGTTGTAGGTAATGCTGTATAATAATTATGAATATGGGTACAAGAATTAATGATATTTAGATGTCAGATGCTGCTTCAATTTTCTTCTAAATAATGTTAAAGACTTGAATGAGGATATTTCAGGATATTTCAGGAGGAATAGAGTTAAAAATAACAGGAAAATTGTTTCTTACATATTTCAAATAAATATTCGTCTTAACTAGCCAGAAATGAAAAGAGTCTCACCCACGAGTTTTGTAATTATGAACATCATTATTTAAAGTAAAAATTTTAGACATATGTGTTGGTAGTTTATTTTGATAAAAGAATCCGAGCAGGGCAATTGAGTAAAAATATAAGTCTCATATATTCAGTGTTTTCAATTTCATAAACAATGGGACAGAGTGAGCACGATAATGACAGCCTAAGCATATCCTAAAGCAGATTCAAATGAAAATTGTACCTAAATGTACTGGGAGGATAAATCTATCAAGACTCTATCATGACACCAATGATTAAATATTCATACTTTAAATAATACAACTTTTAAAAGTGGGACATTCTTTCTGACTCACTCTGTACATCATATATATGTGTTCTAATTAAAGAATACAAAGGATACAGTGCCAGGAGCGTCACAACGTGACGGACGTGTGTGCTATATAACAAGCCACCAATTTTATTATTATTATTAAGTCAAGAAAATTGCATAAGTATGACCATGGGTAAATAATTTTTGCACAATAATGTATATTGAATTATATTTATATGACAAGGCAAATGAAAACAAAAGCATTATCAAGGAAATAACAAGAAACTACAATTTTTTTAAAGTGAACTTTATGAGTATTTCAAAGTTCAATGTAATTTTGTAAATGAATTTACCCCCCCCCCCCCACCCCCCCAAAAAAAAAAATCATTATTTATCATCCATGTAATATATTTTGTGTTGAGATAATGGTTTACATACATTATTACATTATTGCGGTAAAGTTAATACGAGTCACAAGCTGTCGAGGTCTTCTCTGCATCTGATGATCTTCTTCGGATTCTGATTCTGCCACCTGGTACTCGGGCGAGGGATGACAAAGACTTACCCGTCCATGGACCACGCGGCTTCCACTTTGGGATGATGTCTAGCTTCGAAAAGCAGTTTGTTGTTAAGGTCTGTCAGGTCTTCTTGAATCCCTATACCGGTGTTCTTCAGTGCCCGTCTCTTCGCGATCAGCATCTGCCGATATTATGTAGCTAGTATAAGCTTGACTGTTATCGGTCGTGGGGGAACCAATCCGCTAGGCTTCAATGGCTCCCGGTGCTTGCCGACCCGGTGGCTCCGGTCGATGGCTTTCGGATCCAGATCGATGGCAAGGTGATGCTTCATAATCCGGCAGACAACATCGTCGGTGTTCTCCGAGTACGTGCCCCCTTCACCTTTGATAATTGCCCTATTCAAATCTGAGAGTTAAGTGCCTCTTTTACTGTGACATGTGCGAAGTGTCCATACTAACCCATTTTAACTCGGATAAGCGCACCTCATATTTTCACATGTGCCCCTTAACCTTTCTAATAAGTGCCCCGTTTCCTAATAAAAAGATAAAAAGAGCCCCTTCCACTTCTCATAAATTCCCCTTTTCATCTCTGGTTAATGATTTTTTTTCAGGTACGATAATTCACTCCTTTTCACTTCAGATAAGTGCCCCCTTCACCTCCGATAAATGCCCCTTTAAAATCTGATCGGTGCCCATTTTCAGGTGCGATGAGTGCCTCTTTTCACCTCTGATAATTTCCCTTTTAAAAATGATACGTGCCACTTTTTCTTTCTAATAGGGGACCTATCCCCTTTTCATAAATGCCCCTTTCACCTCTTATAAATGCCCCTATCAAAAGCTGATGGGGGCCCCTTTTCCGTCGAAAATTCCCATTTCCTATTCTCATGACTGACTTTTTGTTATCGCTGATGAGTGCCTCTTTTTGAAGGTGTAAGAAGTGCCCATTTTCACCTCTGATAATTGCTCTTTGTACTTTGACACATGCTCCTTTTCTTTCTGATAAGTGTCCCCTTTTCCTCTCATCATTACATGCGCCCCTAATTTCAAGCCACTAAGACCAATTTCCCCCAAAAGCTCGCTCGCTACGCTGGCATGCATTTATAGAGGTTATACATGTACTTACGTTACTTATCAAAGGCCTTTTTAGTCTTCCGTTATGAGAATGTGCTTATAACCCCACCAGGATGGGGTTTTTCCTCTTTATAAGATGTTTATCTTTTTCGCACTGCGACCACACAAATCTTAATTTTTTTTCCTCCCTAGCAAATAAAACTTCAGACCCAGCTACAAAGTATGATGCTTAAGCAATATCTTCGTTTGTGTATATAAAAGTGAAATTAATATAGAAATAATCCCTGATAACGTAATCACAATGTAGGAGTGTATATTTTCACGTCACATTGCGACCGATTTGTTCTCATTATTAGTTGAAATAACCCAGATGCTGATGGGGTTTTAAGCAAATATCATGAACTATAGAATAAGAACTTCATTAATGAAATAAACAATAATGCGAGGGAACGTAGCGAGTCATCAGTTTTGAGGGAAATTTGAGCAGAATTGCTTTGAGCTTGAAAATTCTTACATTGGCATTCTAAGAAGATGAAAGGGGTTTTGGGCTTAAAAGCTGATAGGTTGGAAGTCGCCTTTTAGCATTTGAATATAAAAATGTTATGGTAGTTTTAAAGAGGCAAACTATTTGGTGTAAAAAGGGCACACTTTTTTTTTAAGGAATTTAGAGATGAGACATTTAATAGCTTTGAAAATGAGCATTTAATATTTAGGAGCACAATAAGTCCTTATGAAAGTGATTTGTGTGCACTGTGCCCCCCCCCCCCCCCTCCCATCCAGCTCCACTACCTTCCATTGCGGTAGTAGAAAATAAGGGTTCCTGTTATTACACAAACTGTTTCGATTCTTTGAAACTGGAGCTGTCTCTTTAAACGACCGAAAAATGGCATCATGTGTAATGGACTTTGGAAATATAGGGAAAAGAGGGACTTATCAAAAGGAACTCTAAGGAGGAAATCATCATATTTGAAAGGGGGAAACAACCCTCATCCAATAAGAAGAAATATAATGAATTCAGAGGAGGTTGTGGAAGCTGCCTCTCAGCGCTAAGACCATTCCCTTTCTCTTTCTCTTTTAATATAAGTACTATAAAGTTTGTGTTTACGATTTATTGACTTCATTATTAGGCCATCGGTAACCCATGATTTATTATTTTTCTGTTGACTTCAGGGCTGAACAAGCTTTAATATGTCAGAGATGGAATTTGGTCTCAAGAACAAAGAAGTATTTTTGTTTTTGTTTTTGTTGGGTTTATCGGAGCTATCCATCGATTCCGATGATTTCCGCCAGGCTGTGTGTGAGGGCGTCTTGCTCTCACTTCTGCTGCTCTACGTTTCTGTGATCCTGATACTTGCCCAGTGTGTGAGATAAAGATTTACCTTGACCTTTGTTATTGGCGAAGTGCAAGGTTATGGAGGATTAATGTGCTCGTTACTCATTATATGTTAGTCATGTAATGTTAGAACTTATAGGAACATATATCATGAGGTTTGGGTGTCAATTTATAGAGTTAACGATAAATAGTGTGTCTTATATTATTTAAAAACAGTATGCGCATTTAATAATCGGCTGCCATATTTGATTTTATGCAGGATTCGTATATCCATCATCTCCTCCATCACTCTGTTACTTGTATGCCTTAAAGGGATAGGTGAGTTCTGTTGCAGAGGGCGCTACACACAATATTTTATTGTGAGATAATGAAAAACTTTGTGTCAAACTTGAAAGAACATACAATTGAAATGACATAAACATCTTTGTTTGATCAAAATCGGTTCGGAGACGGCTGAAATATCCGTAAACATAACGATTTATAATACTTGTGTACCACCACAAATATTAGATAATTTGAAAAAAGGAATAGCGCCTTTTACGTCGTATTTCAGCCAATGCCGATGTTGGCTTTTTTGTTGTTGGTATTTTCGTGTTGGTTATATTACGCACAACCAGCCGGCCCATATATTTTTATTTTTAATTAAATAATTAATTAATAGGCACCTTATTGTTTTTTTAAAGTGGGCCTGAATTGGTATGATCGATTTCACACATTTTGGGGTCTAAACTTACCTTCATAGCAATTTTAGGTTCTAAAAGGGCACTAGAAAATTAATGTCATAGATAAGAATAAGAGCAATAACTATGCACTTTGAAGGCATTTGCGTTCTGAAAAAAAAGAACCCAACTATTCCTTTAGGGCATGAAAAGCACAAGAATGATAACGACACAGACATGCTATAATACACCTCCCCCCTTTTAATTGTTTATATCTTCCAGTACCTTTTATAAAGGCTAACATGATTGAGCAGTTTTCTTCTTTTCCAAGTAGCTTCTTTTTTAAAGGTTAGGATTCGTCACATGAAGTCTTCGATACATACGATTCCTCTGTTTTTCCTATTTAGGGCATGATAACATAAAATGTTCGATAGTTTCGAAAAAATGACAATTGTCACAAAGGCCCATATCATGCCTATTTGTAGAGTAATTGTAATAATTAATCAAATCAAATTAAAATCAAATCATTTATTTTTTAATTCCAACATCAAATAAAAACAATGTTTACAAAACAGTCAATGGACAATAAAACATGATAAAACTGTGACATTTCAATTAAACGATTAAGAAGATAAAAAACAAACCAGGTACAGCATTAAATGATAAACAAGGTACAGACTATACATTAAAAAAACATGAGTGGATAAGTGAAAAATGGTGAACACAATGAAAGCTATATTTTCGGCTTGTTAGGGTGCGTTTACCTATTTTGTGTATTTGTTTGTTTTTACATTTTTATTATAAAAAATAGACATTTTTCAAACAATACATAAAACATAGAACATGAGATCATAAACATGAACAACATTATTAAAAAACAAACATATTAAAGAGCATCAAACAGTATGGTAAGTCTACACTTACCAAGACGGAATTGGTGTAAAATTCTTTCATCCTTACGACAAAAACCTTTAATCATACACGTATATTTTACATCTCGTTGTATGTTATAGAGATATCTGCCTTTCTCAGCAGTTTCCCATAATTTCTGCCACGCAGTTTTGTAAAAATCATCTAAATCACTCGAAAAATTCGTGTCTGTTTTTATTGACAAAAATATCTATATTGTTTTTTAAAGCCGCTTGTTTAGCTAAGGTGATGCTTCATAATCCGGCAGACAACATCGTCGGTGTTCTCCGAGTACGTGCCCCCTTCAACTTTGATAATTGCCCTATTCAAATCTGAGAGTTAAGTGCCTCTTTTACTGTGACATGTGCGAAGTGTCCATACTAACCCATTTTAACTCGGATAAGCGCACCTCATATTTTCACATGTGCCCCTTAACCTTTCTAATAAGTGCCCCGTTTCCTAATAAAAAGATAAAAAGAGCCCCTTCCACTTCTCATAAATTCCCCTTTTCATCTCTGGTTAATGATTTTTTTTCAGGTACGAGAATTCACTCCTTTTCACTTCAGATAAGTGCCCCCCTTCACCTCCGATAAATGCCCCTTTAAAATCTGATCGGTGCCCATTTTCAGGTGCGATGAGTGCCTCTTTTCACCTCTGATAATTTCCCTTTTAAAAATGATACGTGCCACTTTTTCTTTCTAATAGGGGACCTATCCCCTTTTCATAAATGCCCCTTTCACCTCTTATAAATGCCCCTATCAAAAGCTGATGGGGGCCCCTTTTCCGTCGAAAAATCCCCATTTCCTATTCTCATGACTGACTTTTTGTTATCGCTGATGAGTGCCTCTTTTTGAAGGTGTAAGAAGTGCCCATTTTCACCTCTGATAATTACTCTTTGTACTTTGACACATGCTCCTTTTCTTTCTGATAAGTGTCCCCTTTTCCTCTCATCATTACATGCGCCCCTAATTTCAAGCCACTAAGACCAATTTCCCCCCAAAAGCTCGCTCGCTACGCTGGCATGCATTTATAGAGGTTATACATGTACTTACGTTACTTATCAAAGGCCTTTTTAGTCTTCCGTTATGAGAATGTGCTTATAACCCCACCAGGATGGGGTTTTTCCTCTTTATAAGATGTTTATCTTTTTCGCACTGCGACCACACAAATCTTAATTTTTTTCCTCCCTAGCAAATAAAACTTCAGACCCAGCTACAAAGTATGATGCTTAAGCAATATCTTCGTTTGTGTATATAAAAGTGAAATTAATATAGAAATAATCCCTGATAACGTAATCACAATGTAGGAGTGTATATTTTCACGTCACATTGCGACCGATTTGTTCTCATTATTAGTTGAAATAACCCAGATGCTGATGGGGTTTTAAGCAAATACCATGGCACCATAGAATAAGAACTTCATTAATGAAATAAACAATAATGCGAGGGAACGTAGCGAGTCATCAGTTTTCAGGGAAATTTGAGCAGAATTGCTTTGAGCTTGAAAATTCTTACATTGGCATTCTAAGAAGATGAAAGGGGTTTTGGGCTTAAAAGCTGATAGGTTGGAAGTCGCCTTTTAGCATTTGAATATAAAAATGTTATGGTAGTTTTAAAGAGGCAAACTATTTGGTGTAAAAAGGGCACACTTTTTTTTAAAGGAATTTAGAGATGAGACATTTAATAGCTTTGAAAACGAGCATTTAATATTTAGGAGCACAATAAGTCCTTATGAAAGTGATTTGTGTGCACTGTGCCCCCCCCCCTCCCATCCAGCTCCACTACCTTCCATTGCGGTAGTAGAAAATAAGGGTTCCTGTTATTACACAAACTGTTTCGATTCTTTGAAACTGGAGCTGTCTCTTTAAACGACCGAAAAATGGCATCATGTGTAATGGACTTTGGAAATATAGGGAAAAGAGGGACTTATCAAAAGGAACTCTAAGGAGGAAATTATCATATTTGAAAGGGGGAAACAACCCTCATCCAATAAGAAGAAATATAATGAATTCAGAGGAGGTTGTGGAAGCTGCCTCTCAGCGCTAAGACCATTCCCTTTCTCTTTCTCTTTTAATATAAGTACTATAAAGTTTGTGTTTACGATTTATTGACTTCATTATTAGGCCATCGGTAACCCATGATTTATTATTTTTCTGTTGACTTCAGGGCTGAAACAAGCTTTAATATGTCAGAGATGGAAGTTGGTCTCAAGAACAAAGAAGTATTTTTGTTTTTGTTTTTGTTGGGTTTATCGGAGCTATCCATCGATTCCGATGATTTCCGCCAGGCTGTGTGTGAGGGCGTCTTGCTCTCACTTCTGCTGCTCTACGTTTCTGTGATCCTGATACTTGCCCAGTGTGTGAGATAAAGATTTACCTTGACCTTTGTTATTGGCGAAGTGCAAGGTTATGGAGGATTAATGTGCTCGTTACTCATTATATGTTAGTCATGTAATGTTAGAACTTATAGGAACATATATCATGAGGTTTGGGTGTCAATTTATAGAGTTAACGATAAATAGTGTGTCTTATATTATTTAAAAACAGTATGCGCATTTAATAATCGGCTGCCATATTTGATTTTATGCAGGATTCGTATGTCCATCATCTCCTCCGTCACTCTGTTACTTGTATGCCTTAAAGGGATAGGTGAGTTCTGTTGGAGAGGGCGCTACACACAATATTTTATTGTGAGATAATGAAAAACTTAGTGTCAAACTTGAAAGAACATACAATTGAAATGACATAAACATCTTTGTTTGATCAAAATCGGTTCGGAGACGGCTGAAATATCCGTAAACATAACGATTTATAATACTTGTGTACCACCACAAATATTAGATAATTTGAAAAAAGGAATAGCGCCTTTTACGTCGTATTTCAGCCAATGCCGATGTTGGCTTTTTTGTTGTTGGTATTTTCGTGTTGGTTATATTACGCACAACCAGCCGGCCCATATATTGTTATTTTTAATTAAATAATTAATTAATAGGCACCGTATTGTTTTTTAAAGTGGGCCTGAATGGGTATGATCGATTTCACACATTTTGGGGTCTAAACTTACCTTCATAGCAATTTTAGGTTCTAAAAGGGCACTAGAAAATTAATAGATAAGAATTAAAGAGCAATAACTATGCACTTTGAAGGCATTTGCGTTCTGAAAAAAAAAGAACCCAACTATTCCTTTAGGGCATGAAAAGCACAAGAATGATAACGACACAGACATGCTATAATACACCTCCCCCCTTTTAATTGTTTATATCTTCCAGTACCTTTTATAAAGGCTAACATGATTGAGCAGTTTTCTTCTTTTCCAAGTAGCTTCTTTTTTAAAGGTTAGGATTCGTCACATGAAGTCTTCGATACATACGATTCCTCTGTTTTTCCTATTTAGGGCATGATAACATAAAATGTTCGATAGTTTCGAAAAAATGACAATTGTCACAAAGGCCCATATCATGCCTATTTGTAGAGTAATTGTAATAATTAATCAAATCAAATTAAAATCAAATCATTTATTTTTTAATTCCAACATCAAATAAAAACAATGTTTACAAAACAGTCAATGGACAATAAAACATGATAAAACTGTGACATTTCAATTAAACGATTAAGAAGATAAAAAACAAACCAGGTACAGCATTAAATGATAAACAAGGTACAGACTATACATTAAAAAAACATGAGTGGATAAGTGAAAAATGGTGAACACAATGAAAGCTATATTTTCGGCTTGTTAGGGTGCGTTTACCTATTTTGTGTATTTGTTTGTTTTTACATTTTTATTATAAAAAATAGACATTTTTCAAACAATACATAAAACATAGAACATGAGATCATAAACATGAACAACATTATTAAAAAACAAACATATTAAAGAGCATCAAACAGTATGGTAAGTCTACACTTACCAAGACGGAATTGGTGTAAAATTCTTTCATCCTTACGACAAAAACCTTTAATCATACACGTATATTTTACATCTCGTTGTATGTTATAGAGATATCTGCCTTTCTCAGCAGTTTCCCATAATTTCTGCCACGCAGTTTTGTAAAAATCATCTAAATCACTCGAAAAATTCGTGTCTGTTTTTATTGACAAAAATATCTATATTGTTTTTTAAAGCCGCTTGTTTAGCTAAGGTGATGCTTCATAATCCGGCAGACAACATCGTCGGTGTTCTCCGAGTACGTGCCCCCTTCAACTTTGATAATTGCCCTATTCAAATCTGAGAGTTAAGTGCCTCTTTTACTGTGACATGTGCGAAGTGTCCATACTAACCCATTTTAACTCGGATAAGCGCACCTCATATTTTCACATGTGCCCCTTAACCTTTCTAATAAGTGCCCCGTTTCCTAATAAAAAGATAAAAAGAGCCCCTTCCACTTCTCATAAATTCCCCTTTTCATCTCTGGTTAATGATTTTTTTTTCAGGTACGAGAATTCACTCCTTTTCACTTCAGATAAGTGCCCCCCTTCACCTCCGATAAATGCCCCTTTAAAATCTGATCGGTGCCCATTTTCAGGTGCGATGAGTGCCTCTTTTCACCTCTGATAATTTCCCTTTTAAAAATGATACGTGCCACTTTTTCTTTCTAATAGGGGACCTATCCCCTTTTCATAAATGCCCCTTTCACCTCTTATAAATGCCCCTATCAAAAGCTGATGGGGGCCCCTTTTCCGTCGAAAAATCCCCATTTCCTATTCTCATGACTGACTTTTTGTTATCGCTGATGAGTGCCTCTTTTTGAAGGTGTAAGAAGTGCCCATTTTCACCTCTGATAATTACTCTTTGTACTTTGACACATGCTCCTTTTCTTTCTGATAAGTGTCCCCTTTTCCTCTCATCATTACATGCGCCCCTAATTTCAAGCCACTAAGACCAATTTCCCCCCAAAAGCTCGCTCGCTACGCTGGCATGCATTTATAGAGGTTATACATGTACTTACGTTACTTATCAAAGGCCTTTTTAGTCTTCCGTTATGAGAATGTGCTTATAACCCCACCAGGATGGGGTTTTTCCTCTTTATAAGATGTTTATCTTTTTCGCACTGCGACCACACAAATCTTAATTTTTTTCCTCCCTAGCAAATAAAACTTCAGACCCAGCTACAAAGTATGATGCTTAAGCAATATCTTCGTTTGTGTATATAAAAGTGAAATTAATATAGAAATAATCCCTGATAACGTAATCACAATGTAGGAGTGTATATTTTCACGTCACATTGCGACCGATTTGTTCTCATTATTAGTTGAAATAACCCAGATGCTGATGGGGTTTTAAGCAAATACCATGGCACCATAGAATAAGAACTTCATTAATGAAATAAACAATAATGCGAGGGAACGTAGCGAGTCATCAGTTTTCAGGGAAATTTGAGCAGAATTGCTTTGAGCTTGAAAATTCTTACATTGGCATTCTAAGAAGATGAAAGGGGTTTTGGGCTTAAAAGCTGATAGGTTGGAAGTCGCCTTTTAGCATTTGAATATAAAAATGTTATGGTAGTTTTAAAGAGGCAAACTATTTGGTGTAAAAAGGGCACACTTTTTTTTAAAGGAATTTAGAGATGAGACATTTAATAGCTTTGAAAACGAGCATTTAATATTTAGGAGCACAATAAGTCCTTATGAAAGTGATTTGTGTGCACTGTGCCCCCCCCCCCTCCCATCCAGCTCCACTACCTTCCATTGCGGTAGTAGAAAATAAGGGTTCCTGTTATTACACAAACTGTTTCGATTCTTTGAAACTGGAGCTGTCTCTTTAAACGACCGAAAAATGGCATCATGTGTAATGGACTTTGGAAATATAGGGAAAAGAGGGACTTATCAAAAGGAACTCTAAGGAGGAAATTATCATATTTGAAAGGGGGAAACAACCCTCATCCAATAAGAAGAAATATAATGAATTCAGAGGAGGTTGTGGAAGCTGCCTCTCAGCGCTAAGACCATTCCCTTTCTCTTTCTCTTTTAATATAAGTACTATAAAGTTTGTGTTTACGATTTATTGACTTCATTATTAGGCCATCGGTAACCCATGATTTATTATTTTTCTGTTGACTTCAGGGCTGAAACAAGCTTTAATATGTCAGAGATGGAAGTTGGTCTCAAGAACAAAGAAGTATTTTTGTTTTTGTTTTTGTTGGGTTTATCGGAGCTATCCATCGATTCCGATGATTTCCGCCAGGCTGTGTGTGAGGGCGTCTTGCTCTCACTTCTGCTGCTCTACGTTTCTGTGATCCTGATACTTGCCCAGTGTGTGAGATAAAGATTTACCTTGACCTTTGTTATTGGCGAAGTGCAAGGTTATGGAGGATTAATGTGCTCGTTACTCATTATATGTTAGTCATGTAATGTTAGAACTTATAGGAACATATATCATGAGGTTTGGGTGTCAATTTATAGAGTTAACGATAAATAGTGTGTCTTATATTATTTAAAAACAGTATGCGCATTTAATAATCGGCTGCCATATTTGATTTTATGCAGGATTCGTATGTCCATCATCTCCTCCGTCACTCTGTTACTTGTATGCCTTAAAGGGATAGGTGAGTTCTGTTGGAGAGGGCGCTACACACAATATTTTATTGTGAGATAATGAAAAACTTAGTGTCAAACTTGAAAGAACATACAATTGAAATGACATAAACATCTTTGTTTGATCAAAATCGGTTCGGAGACGGCTGAAATATCCGTAAACATAACGATTTATAATACTTGTGTACCACCACAAATATTAGATAATTTGAAAAAAGGAATAGCGCCTTTTACGTCGTATTTCAGCCAATGCCGATGTTGGCTTTTTTGTTGTTGGTATTTTCGTGTTGGTTATATTACGCACAACCAGCCGGCCCATATATTGTTATTTTTAATTAAATAATTAATTAATAGGCACCGTATTGTTTTTTAAAGTGGGCCTGAATGGGTATGATCGATTTCACACATTTTGGGGTCTAAACTTACCTTCATAGCAATTTTAGGTTCTAAAAGGGCACTAGAAAATTAATAGATAAGAATTAAAGAGCAATAACTATGCACTTTGAAGGCATTTGCGTTCTGAAAAAAAAAGAACCCAACTATTCCTTTAGGGCATGAAAAGCACAAGAATGATAACGACACAGACATGCTATAATACACCTCCCCCCTTTTAATTGTTTATATCTTCCAGTACCTTTTATAAAGGCTAACATGATTGAGCAGTTTTCTTCTTTTCCAAGTAGCTTCTTTTTTAAAGGTTAGGATTCGTCACATGAAGTCTTCGATACATACGATTCCTCTGTTTTTCCTATTTAGGGCATGATAACATAAAATGTTCGATAGTTTCGAAAAAATGACAATTGTCACAAAGGCCCATATCATGCCTATTTGTAGAGTAATTGTAATAATTAATCAAATCAAATTAAAATCAAATCATTTATTTTTTAATTCCAACATCAAATAAAAACAATCGCTTTACAAAACAGTCAATGGACAATAAAACATGATAAAACTGTGACATTTCAATTAAACGATTAAGAAGATAAAAAACAAACCAGGTACAGCATTAAATGATAAACAAGGTACAGACTATACATTAAAAAAACATGAGTGGATAAGTGAAAAATGGTGAACACAATGAAAGCTATATTTTCGGCTTGTTAGGGTGCGTTTACCTATTTTGTGTATTTGTTTGTTTTTACATTTTTATTATAAAAAATAGACATTTTTCAAACAATACATAAAACATAGAACATGAGATCATAAACATGAACAACATTATTAAAAAACAAACATATTAAAGAGCATCAAACAGTATGGTAAGTCTACACTTACCAAGACGGAATTGGTGTACAATTCTTTCATCCTTACGACAAAAACCTTTAATCATACACGTATATTTTACATCTCGTTGTATGTTATAGAGATATCTGCCTTTCTCAGCAGTTTCCCATAATTTCTGCCACGCAGTTTTGTAAAAATCATCTAAATCACTCGAAAAATTCGTGTCTGTTTTTATTGACAAAAATATCTATATTGTTTTTTAAAGCCGCTTGTTTAGCTAAGGTGTCTACCTCCTCATTGCCTGCTAGGCCACAATGCGACAGAAACCCATTCGAAATTTACTTCTATTCCAAATAGATTAATTGCCATTAGTTTTCCGTATATCTCGACTATCATACTGCTTTCATGGAAATGTCTGATGTCTTCCAATGATATTAACTTTACACATTTTGTACTAATGTCTTATTTTTAGTTTCGGGATGTAAAAAGCCAAACCTGTACTTCCATCGGTAAGATAGTGGATTGGAGGCATCCTTTCCTTTCTTTAATATTTAAAATTGAAATGTGTATAGCTTCTGCCCATTGACACGGCAGTAAGCCAAAATCCCATATTTCATTGAATAACTCTAAGACAATGTTAACTAACTTATCTGGTAGAATCCATTTTGGCTTGTATGTCATCCTTACTTGGCGCAATGGCCTGTATTACATTGTCTCTAGTCGGCTTTAAGTACTCGTGAAAAGAGTTTGGGACTGAAGGAATTTTCATGCTTATTTTAAGTGGATACCCAATATAATAATTATTAAAGTAGTCCTAGGTGGGGCGCCACAGGTGTGCGGCCGCCCCTATAATTTTCCACAAAAAAGGAAGAGGAAAAGGAGAAGGAAAAGAAGGAGAAGAAAAGAAAAGAAAGAGGAAGAGAAGGAGGAAGAGAACTATGAGAGGGAAAAGAAAAAGTATAAAAACAAATAAAGAAAGAGAGAGAAAAAACAGGCCGAATCAGACGATCAGCTTATCAGCATCTATTATAGGCCTACTGAGTGACTGGACACAGTCCTTTGCCCGCACATGTCATTGAGAACTTATTTAATGAACTTCGATTACTGAAAACGTACTTGAGATCAACAATGAAACATTTGGCTTCACTCCTGGTCATCAATTTAACAGAGATATTGATATAGATATAAACAAAATGATTGACGCATTTGCCCCAAAACATCCCCGTAAATTGGGGCTCCTTTTGACAAAAGAAAATTAAAAGTAGTGCATGTTCGTATTGCTGTAATTAGCAATTCAGGTACGCCAGCCTACATTTGATATTGTTCTTGTTAATTAAACTTAAAGGTAACGACCAGCTTTGGAAACGCCTCCATTTCAAAAAAATAAAATGGAAGCTCTTATTATATACCAATCATGTGAAAGAACATGTGAAAGAACTAATTTGGCCGGAAAACCGCCTACTAATTTATATATTGGGTAAATTATTATATCTATCTGATCTAAAGGGTAGTCCCATATACATCTTTCTGTGTACAGTGCTTGTAACTTTACCAAGACTGGGCCAAATTTCATATCATGTTGATGATTCCAGAACCTTGCAGTTCACACCAATACTTATATGCTAGATGATCAACCTCTTCTGATCGATTCCACAATGTTTCTTTCACAATGCAATCTCATGAGGAGAACTGGTCTTTACCGTTAAGTGTTTTTCTTTTTAATTTGGCAAAAAGTATGCCCCAAATCGAGCCATTATGCAGTATGCAATTAAACAAAAAAATCTTCACTTCTGAGGGGGACACATCCCCCGTGAAGTGCAAACACTGCGATGGCGCTGGCGATTCGACCCCCAGGCGCGTTGCCAGGGGGTGGGGGATTGGCGGAGGGGGTGGTCCCCCACAAAAAACCTCTCCCCCCTCCCAAAAACAAAACAAAAAAAAAAAAAAAAAGAGAGAGAAAGAGAGAGAGAGAGAGAGAGAAGGAAAAAAAAAAGAAGAGGTCGTAAAAATAAAAAGGAGCATACATGGAAACATTTTTGACGGGGGATGTGCCCCCCCCCCCCCCCTCAGAAGTTGAAGATTTGTTTAAAATTGATGCATAAGTGGCTCGCTTTGGTGCATACTTTTTACCAAATTAAAAAGAAAACAGTCTTAAGTTCAACTAACAGGAACAAGAACGCAGGGGGTGTCTGACGGGGGATGTGCCCCCCCCCTCAGAAGTTGAAGATTTGTTTAAAATTGATGCATAAGTGGCTCGCTTTGGTGCATACTTTTTACCAAATTAAAAAGAAAACAGTCTTAAGTTCAACTAACAGGAACAAGAACGCAGGGGGTGTCTGACGGGGGATGTGCCCCCCCCCCTCAGAAGTTGAAGATTTGTTTAAAATTGATGCATAAGTGGCTCGCTTTGGTGCATACTTTTTACCAAATTAAAAAGAAAACAGTCTTAAGTTCAACTAACAGGAACAAGAACGCAGGGGGTGTCTGACGGGGGATGTGCCCCCTCCCCCCTCAGAAGTTGAAGTTTTTTTTTTAAATTGATGCATAAGTGGCTCGCTTTGGTGCACACTTTTTACCAAATTAGAAAGAAAACAGGAAAGAAGGCAGGGGGTGGGTGTCACCATATTTTTCAGAAGGGTTGTTATAGATGAATTTGTCGTTTCCATTGAACAATCAGCCATAAGGTTTAGGAGATACAAGGGATTAATTTGATTTCTTTCAGTTGGCGAAAGGTTTTTCATCGTAAACCAATGTTTGAACTTCCAGTAATGTGAATCTAATAATGACGCGCTAACTCTGATCGCCTGATTTGGCTTGCTTTTTCTCTATCTTTATTTTTTCCCCTCTCCCCCGCCCTCCCTTACGACATATTTTACATTTTATAGTTCTCTTTCTCCCTCGGACCTTTCTCCTTCTCGTCCCACTTCCTTTTCTTGTATTCTCCTTCTTTTCCTTTCTTCTCCTTCTTTTCCTTTCTTCTCCTTCTTTTCCTTTCTTCTCATTCTTTTCCTTTCCTTTTCCTTCTCCTCCTCTTTCTTCTTCCCTTCCTCTTCCCTTTTTCAAAATGATAGGGAGGGCAGCCGCCCCCTGCCCCCCTCCCCCCCCCCCCCTGTGGCGCCGTCCCTGTAAGGGATATAACAAAGCGTGGAAAAAGTGTTCGTATATGAATCATTAGCATTATCCAACAAGTACACATTCTGCCAATCAGTCACCATTATAAGCGTTCTTTAAAGGGATAGTCCACCCCAGGATTTTCTTTAGCTGACGATATAGACCTAATAATACCATGAAGAATGATACAAGTCTCATTAAAATCCATGATCACATAACGAAGATATATCGACTTTTTTATCGAAAATCAGCCGCCCCCCAAATGCAAATGCGTTACATGGGCATGAAACGATTGTGACGTATGTTGCGAGCTGCCTTCTTATTTCGGAGACATTCACTTTCGCTTTCACTTTCATTCATGATTCGTCGTGTCAGTGCGATAACAGTGTACCGCGAGCGAAAGTGAATGTCTGCGAAATAAGAAGGCAGCTCGCAACATACGTCACAATTTCGATACTATCGGTTATTTTTTGGCGATCGTTTTTTGCCCATGTAACGCATTTGCATTTGGGGGGCGGCTGATTTTCGATAAAAAAGTCGATATATCTTCGTTATGTGATCATGGATTTTAATGAGACTTGTATCATTCTTCATGGTATTATTAGGTCTATATCGTCAGCTAAAAAAAATCCTGGGGTGGACTTTCCCTTTAAACTTCACGATTCTGCCATCTTTTAATCTCTTTAAAATGTTTTTATCATCTTTACGTCTAAAGAAATCACCCCTTTTCGCACAAAAAAAAATAGGCGTATGATCATCTGAAACAGGCGCGCCGGAAGCAGTTTGGGATTGGGGGGGGGGGGGGGCAAACATTCCAGGGGGCTCACCTTCCAGGGGCAGTGACGTAATGAGAAAAAACGTTCGGAAGGGGGGGGGGCAGACAAAAAATCTGCATCATCACCAGTCTTACACGTTACATGCAGGTCCCGCGGAACGTTTTTCAAAGTGGAGTATTAACGATCAGGTAGAGCGTAAATTGGCGTGGGGTCCAGGGCATGAGCCTCGGCAGGGGGTCAAGGGGCTGAGCCCCCGGAAGCTCTGGGGTTTTAGGTATTTAATTAAGGTTAGATGAGCATCCAGGGGCCCTCTTTAAGGCCCTTGGTTGGGTCCAGAGGGCAGAGCCCCCGGAAGCTCAGGGGTTTTAGGTATTTAATTACGGTCAGATGAGCATCCAGGGGCCCGCCTTAGGGCCCTTGGTGGGGTCCAGGGGGCAGAGCCCCCGGAAGCTCAGAGGTTTTGGGTATTTAATTACGGTCAGATGAGCATCCGGGGGCCCTCTTTAAGGCCCTTGGTTGGGTCCAGGGGGCAGAGCCCCCGGATGCTCAGGGGTTTTAGGTATTTAATTACGGTCGGATGAGCATCCAGGGGCCCGCCTTAGGGCCCTTGGTGGGGTCCTCGGGGTCGGAGCCCCCGTAAGCTCTGGGGCTTTAGGCATTTAATAACGGTCAGATGAGCATCCAGGGGCCCGCCTTATAGGGCCCTTGGTGGGGTCCAGGGGGCAGAGCCCCCGGAAGCTCAGAGGTTTTGGGTATTTAATTACGGTCAGATGAGCATCCGGGGGCGCTCTTTAAGGCCCTTGGTTGGGTCCAGGGGGCAGAGCCCCCGGATGCTCAGGGGTTTTAGGTGTTTAATTACGGTCAGATGAGCATCCAGGAGCCCGCCTTAGGGCCCTTGGTGGGGTTCTCGGGGGCGGAGCCCCCGTAAGCTCTGGGGCTTTAGGCATTTAATAACGGTCAGATGAGCATGTTTTATACCTTATTTGTGACATTGGCAGGTCCCTTTTTTTTTTTCTCCGTCTTTTTTTCTTTTTCTCTTTAACATACTTTTTCAAAAAGTGAGGGGGGGGGGGGGGCTCGAGCCCAGCCACTTTGCAGACCATTACATAAAGGCTTCTAAATAAGCGTATTTTTCGCCCGACTGTAATTCGGGAATTTCTTATTTTCTAACAAACGCATAAAAAGGTATGACTTCCAAAAATTGGAGAAAAAATACCGGAAAATCATGTCATAACAGCAACATTTGTAAATCACTGGTATCGAATAAGAAATACACCCCCATCAGTTCGCCAGCGTTCAGGGGCTCATGTCTTCTCACCCCTATAACAAAAAAAAAACAGACACGCTTTCCCATTCTCGCACAATATGTCCACGATATGCGCGTATCGCTATTATAAAGACCTCCATTGATAAATACCGTATTGGTGGCATGCGCAATGTTTATGAAATTTAATTCCTGTGAACTTTCCTTTTCTTTGAATGGAATTGTATATGTGATTTAATTCAGGTTTTTATTATTGTTATGTTCGTTTGGGTTAAAAATACAAACCAGGTTTACTCCTTTACTGCTTTTTTTTTTTTTGAGGGGGGGGGGCGTTTTGGGGGGGGCAAAAAAATGCGTTTTGCCCCCCCACTTTTTTATTGGGGGGGGGGGGGCAGCTGCCCCCCCTGCCCCCCCCCCCCCACTTCCGGCGCCTATGATCTGAAAGATCATTATATACCAGCATTAATTATTGTGAATGCAATTGGTGAACATGTTGTCTATTTATGGAGCAGAATTATGTGGAATACAAGTGGCTCTGTGATGGGTGAAAATAATCCATATGGATGCATTTAGTTTACACAACTTTTCACTTTATCATCATTACTTTAATTCATCAAATCTCCCATTTGATCTGTTTAGTTTTTGTAGTCGTAAATCAAAAATTTAATAAAACATGTACTATTACATTTTGGTGCTCTATACAGACATCCAATAATTGTTTTCTTATTGTGACTATCCAATTCTACAAATATGGCTTTATAACCTGGTTCATTAATGCCCCAAACGGTGCATAATATGTTACACATAAAATGTGATTACATAACGAAGATTTCCTCTTTCATTGAATACATTTCTGAAAGTCACCTTCAGGGACACACCCACAAATTTAGAGTGAATACCAGCCGTTTTTTAAAACTATATAAATTATGTACGCTGTTGCACACGCGAAGAGTCTGCTTGTGCGCATGGTATCCACTCTATGCGTAGGCGTACGTTTACAATATTCGATCATTCGATCTTTTGCTCTAGCTGCCGTGTAGAGAATCAGAACGTTCTTCACGCAAAGTCACTCGTAAATCAAGCATTTTTTTGTGACTGTATCGCAATATTCCAAGAAATATCACCATGTCTAAGATTCAAGGTAAGGGATTACACATTTTTACGAAACATTTCCAGCTCGTTAGAATAAAAAGAAAAGGGCAAGATTAAGAGAACAACTCGAGACCCAATCGAGGCCCTGGATAGCTGGATTGAAAAGGACGCGAGCGTGAGTCCAAAGCCAAGGCCGGGGAAGCTTCGGGCGGAAATGAAGATTGAGAGCTGCAGGGCTATACACTATGAACATGACAGACAATGAAAGCGGACAAAATATACAGTTCCTCAGGTAGACAAAGGAACATCCCTTCACTGCTATTATGTAAAAATGTGTAGAACAGGTGAATATGCATGTGACACCTGTTCTACACATTTTTACATAATAGCAGTGAAGGGATGTCCCTGTGTTTACCTGAGGAACTGTATATTTTGTCCGCTTTCATTGTCTGTCATGTTCATAGTGATAAATGTGTGTACGGCTTTCATTCAGTTCAGTTGACTGGGTTTGACCGAAAACTTTAGTCTCTGATATATCGATGGTTGTTCCGCTGAGACTAGATCTATTCTATGTCAAGCTCCAGCTGAGCTAACCGCCTGAGAGGCTGAGTAGATCTCTTATAGAATTATAGATCTAGAGGTCTATAGCCTAGGTCTAGATGTATCGAGAAAGTTAACAAATGTAAATCGTCTTAGGGTGCGTTTATTGACCATTATAAAATGGCTCTAGTATTTTAAGCATCGTGATTGGTCAATACGCGTCACATGACATTGACAAATTTTTGATGCAAGCACGATTTTGCAGAAATGAGTGCAGAAAAAGCGCAACAAAAAGTTATATTGCACGGCGCGTACGTGACCATGGAGATTCAGTGCGCGCGCGTACATGTAGTACGCGCTCCCTCGAGTGCATTGCAATTATTGTAGGCTATGCGTAGCTAATATTGTACGCTCCACCATGATCCCCAGCGCAACGTACGCGTAGCTTAGCTAGATCTAGCTAGCTAGAGCGGCCAGCGGGGTATTATTAAAAAGCAAATTTTTATTTTACTTTTGCCTTGGATTTAGGCCTGTTTTGACTTTTGGATTTTATAATGAAGCCAGGAATTTCAGCTCTCTGATGTAGACTCGTCTCTATAGACCCACTGTATGGATTTTATTTTTAATCAAGGCAATGAATCCCATTGACTTTTTGGTAAGCCTGCAAGGTCTTAGTCTAGAAATAGAACCAACAATACATAACTCTAGATCTAGATCTAGATCGAACTCTCGTAGACTCTAACTTATTAGATCTAAAGTTTCGTTTGTTGCTATTTGTGTCACTATTTTATAAAACAAATAACGCACTTGACCCTGTTGTGCAAAACGTAAATGCAGTAAACGCTCGGTTTCTTCAGATGGTTCGCACTGTCAACTCGCCGCAAGCGGCTCGTTGCACAGAGCGGCACCAATCTAAAGAAACCTCGCGCGTACTGCATTCACCGCTATTGCACTCTGGGCCGTGCGTTATTTGTATAATATTTTGCCTAGAATCAGGTTTCTCAAACGTCTTGAAGGCAAATTTTTAAGATGATAAACGCAAAGCCTTTTTTCAAACGTCTTTAGATATGGGCATATTGTAAAACCGAAAAAGGTGAGTTTTGAATGTGGTCTACAGCCAGAATCACGATTCTGAGACATGATATTGATAACGCAAAGCTGTTTTGAACCCCACATACAAATCGGACCTTCCCCGGCAGGGGTTAATTTCCGGATCAGCGAAATAGTGCGCACTATGTGCTATGCCCTAGTTGACCTCCGAGCATCTCTCTGCTTCCCGGGTCAAACGGCGCAAGGCAGCTGCGCAGAGACAAGGCCTTTATTTTGAATCGTGAAGAGACGATAAACGCGACATCCCAAAAATCACATTCGTTTAGAAAGTCTAGTGGGGTTCGATAGTGGGGTTCGATATTTGTACGTATCTAGTGGCAAGACCCGATAAACGCACCCTTAGATCCATAATGCATGGCCCTTCAGAGGAATTTTTCCTGTTGGGTACTGGGGGAAAATGCAATGAATTAGTCTAGATCTATTGATAATTTATCACATTTTTAAATTTTTTTTGTATTTGTGGGCGCGGCCCCGTAATTGTTCCACCTTTATGACGTACAATGTACATGTAAATATGTGCATCCAACATTGATGTTTAAACAAATTAAAAAAAATGTTTTCAAACAGAGAATTTGATTGGAACTGTAAACACTGTTATGAGAATAACAGCGTGTGATTAATTTTTCCCGCTGAGCAACCATAAAACATATTCGCTGGTTCTTAGATTTTGCATTTCACGCAATTCAGCCTGTTTAAAACTTGCATCAGAAGTCATGCTTATATTATTAGTGGGTGTTAATATTTGCGGAAACAGATTTAGTGCCAAAACCACAAAAATTAAAACACCGCAAATATTAACAAGTTTACAGTATTATATATTGGCCCTGGTACAAAAATTAGTTCTCAAAACTGTGCTTTACTTTGATTTTTCAGGAGGAACCGTTGTTGAGATGCAAGGAGATGAGATGACAAGGTAACTAGTAAAACACTAATATTTTCATTTGTGTCTTGATTCCAAATCTGAGCACAATTTCACTTAATATTGCTCTCATTGCCTGTGGGGGAAGGGGGGGGGGGGGGGGGGTAAGGTCACTCTCATACACAAGTGCTACCCACAGTGTCCATCAACCTCTGAAATGGACCCTAATGGGGTATCACACCTTTTCTGAAATTACCCTAAGGGCATGTGTGTTTCAAACTGGGGTCACGGTCACCTAAGTCAGTTTATAGGCGAAGCCAGAGAGCTGATCAAGTGAACGCTGCTAGACCAACTCACATCTCCCTATCTGCTTGAAAAACACCCCTTTTTAAGGAAAATATCAATGAGGCCATATAGACACCCTTTTGGCGCCTTTTCTGGACGCAGGTGCATAGCCAGTCATGTTGGGATTGAATCCGGAAAGGGGGGAGGGGGAGGGGAGAATTAGCTCATACCTTTAATTCATAAGTTTAAAAAGTCCCCCTCCCCTCTCCCTCTAAAACAAAAATTGACAAATGCATCTGTGCCTACTGGTCACTTGTAGTTTTAATATTGCAATGCTCTTTTTTCTTTATCTCTCTCATTCCTTAAACAACAAAAAAATCCTGTTTATGATACATAACATTGCATCAGAACTTTGGATTTCATTTATCCCTTCGCTCTTCTCAAATATTACCCAAAGTCATGCAGTATTCTAATACATGTACATAGTGTAACACTGTACTAAAGAAGAACACTACATTATGTGAAAGCTAGTTTGTGTGTGTTCTCACTCGTACATGTCTGATCAAAGGTAGTGTTTACATTAGTCTTTATCTCCTTGACATTGTGCTGAGTAACGTTCCAGGGTTATCCTGGTACGCCTGGTATTGAGTACTGGTAAACAAGATACCATGATACTGGTACAAGGTGACCTTGTAGCCTACATTAACAATAGAGAAGATATTGAGAATAAGGATTAGTGAGCTGCTTGTTCATAGGTATAGAGGCCTCTATGGACGTTTCACCCATGAAGATTATTCGCAAATTCTATATTTGGCCAATTAGAGTGTACTAATTCTCATTATATTTGTGAATTGCATTTGTATTTTTCTTTGCAATTCTAACCTAGTTTTATGAACTAAGATTTTGATATCATGTTATTTACATTATGAACAATTAAAAAAAAGGAACCATAAATTTGAAACTGTAAAATTTATTTCATTTGTTTTTCCTAGTTACCCATGTGTAGACTTTGTGACATGTAGTTAATATATTATGTTTATATAGAGAGTTCATTTACCCATCATTTTTAATGACCTGCAACTACATAGGAAACATGCATGTATACCAGCAATTAACAGTGTACACAAACTCGCTATATAAACCTCCTATAAGTAGGGTTCTCTTTTGCATGCATTTTACTACATGCATCAAAATATGCTCAATGTTAATGGACCTCGATCTACCTCCTCTCTCTCTCTCTCTCTCTCTCTCTCACGCTGTGCGTGTGTATGTCTGTCTGTTTGTCTCTCTCTGTGTCTGTCTGTCTGTCTCTCTCTCTGTCTGTTTGTGTGTGTGTGTCTCTCTCTCTCACGCTTTGTCTCTTCCCCCCTCTCTCTCTCTCTGTCTGTTTGTGTGTGTGTGTCTCTCTCTCTCACGCTTTGTCTCTTCCCCCCTCTCTCTCTCTCTCTGTCTGTCTGTGTGTGTGTCTGTATATCAGGATCATATGGGATGACATCAAAGCAAAGCTCATCCTTCCGTTCATCGATCTCAACATACAGAGCTATGATCTCAGCATTCAGAATAGGGATGCTACAGATGATAAAGGTAAGCTTAATTTGCTTATAAACCCTTTCTTAATTGTCTTGACTCATCAACACATACTTAATGGCTAAAATTCACAAAGGAGATTTAAATTTAACCTATGGTTTAAAGCCTCATTTACATATTAACCCATGCCTTCTGGGTCTGAACAAATGATATTGTGTACATTGAACATGCTTGCTTGCACTGATAATGGCTGGTCCTTCTAGTCAGTCAGTCAAGCATGCAAGGATGAGATGCAGAGCATTCATTCATTCATTGATGATAATCTGTACTATCTCCTTTGTTGTTCCACACACACCCTGCAAAGGCTTTGAATGGGCATAGCCCTCAATAGACCTGTCCTCATCAGCTTGAGTTGGCCAAATAACCCGCTATTCCTGATTCACTGAGATTTCAGGAAATTAGCCTGATCCCGACAAAGCGGGCTATTTGGCAGATGAAGACACAAATAGCTGGCTATCTGCTCAGGAAATCTTCAGTTCAGTTCAGTTCAGTTTATTAATATCATCATTTCGCAGCCTGGGCTGAATTGCATGACAATTTACAATTTAAAACATATCATATTTCTTTCACAATTGTTTCAAATATACTACTAGTTAAAATACCATATAATTAACAAAGACAATGAATTGTCATCAATAGTTAGATCACTTTCTAGTGACAATTCACAATATTAGCATTAGATATCTTGGGCTAGTTTGCAAAATAGTCCGCTATTAGTGGGGCCATCTTAACCAGCCCGAAGACTCGCACTATGCGCGAACACTGAGCGAATTTCTTGAGCTCGAGCTTTGAGCTGAAGAAGACGCGATCAGTAACTTTGGATCACAAAATAGCGGTCTATTTGGCCAACTCAAGATGAATAAGACAGGCCTCCTAATTCCAAGCTAGGTTCTAGTGTGTGCAGGTAGGTGTAAGGGGTGCATGTAGCTGCTCCCTTTTATGTATATTGAATGCTAGTCATACAAAATAATGCAAGCCTTATTGACGTTACCAGTAAAGTTTGTAAGATTACCTGCATGTTATTCTCAACAGGAGTAATCTTGAGACATAACAACTTCCATAACTTGTCTTCTACCTTAAAATTCACTGCATACAGATCTGATAGGAAATGTAAATGATAACAAAGATAACAAGAGAGGGTATATTTCGACCTCTTTCATTTCCTTATCACTGCACATGAGAAGGGAAAAAGTGGCAGCACGGAATTGTTGCGATTTTCTTTTTATCAACTAAGGTACAATATTCACCATTATTACCTATATAGGGCATTTTAGCTGCACAATAAAAAGCCATATTCTGAAAAAAGGGAAACATTCCCAGCGGTATATTCCACTCCTTGTCAGTGCGCTTTTATTAAAGTGCATATGCACAGTATTGTGTACGGTAGGCGTTAAAGGTACAATGAAAATGATTAGGTTAAATTCCAACGGCATTTGAAAGACAATACTTATTTAGAACTTACCTGTATAAACAAAAGGGTTTTGAAAATGGCTATTTGTGGGAAAATAACGACCATTAGTGGTTGCAATCAGCTAAGTAATAGTCTGATTTTCAGACCCATGTTCATGTAGAATGGTTGTACGTTTTGTGCTGCAAAAAGATTCAATCGGTTTAATTTTGGCCATTACAAGTAGTGGGTAATCGATGTAGACAAATGCTCATGTACCTGTTACAGCTCATTTTATGTATGTTATTACCAAAGAAAAACAAGAAGACAGTCAGTCAATCAATAGTGTCTGACTGTGAAGTGAAGTCTAGAAGGTAAATGGGTTTCCTTGCATAATTTGAATATAGGACACTGCTTATGTTTAAATTTCACAGGTAGGACATACAGGTACATGACATATTCATAATTCCTGCAAAGTTCTACAGAATTTGATGTTGGCTGCAAAAGGGACATGCACTGTAGTATCTTTACAGTGTAGGCGCGGTAAAAATGAACGTCACAATTACATACCTGCCTGAATAACCTGAAATCAGATGGACCGGCAAACAGACGTGAGGAAAAATCATGCTTGATACCAAAATTGTATATATCATTTGTAAAAAATATGCCTTGTATAGGTAAAAATAATTATATTGACAGGGCTTCTTTCAGGACACATCTGAAATAATGACCACGCTAAGACCATATACGACTCCGGGCAATAAGATCTTAGCTTGGTCAATATTTCTGATGTACCCTCTAGCCCAGTCAATATAATATAAATATTCAACCCAACTAAATGATGCACCTGTATTCATGCCATCCTTTGCTTTGTTTTGTTTGGTTACAGTGACTGTAGAGTGTGCAGAGGCCATCAAGAAGTGTAATGTAGGCATTAAATGTGCTACTATCACGCCTGATGAGAAGAGAGTTGAAGGTAAGTGTCACGTGAGAGACTTTTTTTTATTTTTTATTATTGCTACGGACACACAAAATAAAGGGAAATAGAGCTTGTTAATTAAAGTTAAATTGTAATGTTTAATTTCCAATCATTTCTCCTGTTTCACAGACTTTGTTTTGGCTTCAATAATAATACAGTATGTAAATAAACTTATCTTTAACAAAAATAATTCTGGATGGGTAGTTTCCCGTCTGACATCGACGCCGGTCACAGCTCGTGTCGTCCACTTGGCCCTGGCCTCCGCAGACGGTGTCTTTGCTCCACTTGGCCCCGGTAGTCGCTCCGGATTCTTGGCCTCCGCAGACTGAGATACGATGGTGTGTGTCCCGATCCCAGACAAGAGCTAGCCCCCGACGAAAGATATGGAGAACCGGGTGGCAGTTGAGCTAGCCTCTCGTCCCGACGTGGAATTACCCTCAGATATTGACTTTAACTGCCGACTAACATGACGTTTAGTCTATTATAGCTTAGGTGGTTCTCCTCGATTTCAGAAAATCCACCTCTTAATATACCCTACGGTTACTAAGTAAATTCTAAAAACATGACTACAAATATTTGGAGAGGAAATGATCTTACAAAGGAAAATACTTGTATTGAAAAGAGGCTTCCTAAATGTGTGCTAAACAACAGATAAAATATGTACACAGAATTAATGACTTCCCCAGGCCTATTCATAAGGAACAATACATCTTGGCCTGAAAAGAAAACATCTAACCTAACATATTCACCTGACCTTAACAAAGAACACTCCAGACCAAAGAGCGAAACAAATAAATTTCTTTCCTGACAATATCCCCCACCTTAAGATATAATTAGGGGATCTAACTTATATCCACTATAAAAACATTTATTTGAAAAGCTTTCTAAGTATAAGATATAACATACATAACCTACTGGAAACACTAATGATTCAATTCTCTTTTTTTTACTGTACATGTATGTATAAAAACCAAAGAACTATAAACCACAGCATCCAAAACCGTGTTTAAAGCAAGTTTGACTGTCATGCTGTGAGTTCTGTCTCTCCATGAAAAACATGGCTTACATTTTCTTTTGAATATGATTAGGAAATCACACTCCTTGTATGAAATATGTATCATTATTTCGTTTGATCATTTTCTTTAAAAGAATAAGCATATTAAAAGACAAGAGATTATGAAACGGGCAATATAAATTCAGATTGCTCAATCTATGTTTGCACTCTGAATGTACTTTTGCAGTTATTAAGCAACTTTTCTATATTCACTATAACCAAACTGTCATCTGAAATGCACTATATTGATTCATTTCTTGCATATAAAATTCAACCGATAACAACTTTACATGCTTGTCTTAATTATGGTATATGTTTTTTTTTTTTTTTTATCCATTAAAATAACTTCATTGTTTTTTTTTTAAACAAACTATTTACATCTTTTTTACATCTATGACACCGCATAAAATCATGAAGCTTGTTTCTTAAACTACGTTCACAATCTTAAAGCAACCTAGCTTAATCCTAACGGCCCTAAACTAACCTATACTAATTTACAACTAAGCCCTAACAGACAATGTTTCCTTAACGTAACTAAAGCTTAACCAACTAAACATAACGGCGACCGCGATTCGCTGGTTCCTGTTTTCCTGAAAGAAATGAGAAAGCTTCATCAGTCACTTGCTATACAGCATAAACACATACAAAATAAAATGGACCATTATAATTTTTCTTGTTTGGTTATTCGCCTTTTACAACAATTTCACGATATTTTACAATAGTCTGCTCATGAGGTCAGCAGCTTTGTTTTCTGACCCTTTCACTGAAATTAACCGAAACCTATACTCTTGTAGGCACATACTCCATCTCATGATTCGCTTGTTTGTCATTTTCATGGTTTGGAGATATGTGAGGGGCTTATGATCAGTGTGGATCTCAAATACCCTCCCAAACAGATAGTAGTCAAATTTCTTGACAGCCCAAATGATAGCAAGACACTCCTTTTCTACTGTGGAGTATCTTTGTTCCCTAGGAAGGAGCTTTTTACTAGCATAAGCCAAAGGGAAATCTTCTCCATCATGCTCTTGCATGAGAACTGCCCCAATACCAACGTCAGAAGCATCAACCTTCAACATGAACGTCTTCTCGAAATCTGGTAACTTCAACACCGGTGGATTAACAAGGGATTCCTTTAACCTAGCAAATGAGTCTTCTTCCCTTGGTCCCCATTCCACCTTATTAGGTGTGCCTTTACGAGTAAGATTAGTTAGGGGTAGGGCAACATCTGCGTAATTAGGTATGTAATCCCTATAGTACCCACAGAGTCCTAGGAATGACCTAACCTGCTTCTTAGTCTGGGGTCGTGGGGCTCCGAGTACCTTACGGGTCAACCTACCGCTGGTAAGTATCTCACCCTCCCCTATTCTATGTCCAAGAAATTCTATGTTCTGGGAACCTACGGTGCATTTAGAGGGTTTAGCGGCCAGATTGGCTCCCCGTAACCTACCAAGGACTTCGCTAAGTATTCTAACATGTTCTTCCCAAGTACTCGTGTGAATTAAAATATCATCTATATAACTCACAACATTTGACATACCCGCTAGTACTTTTCTCATCATCCTAGTGAATTGGGCACTGGCTGTCACAAGCCCAAAAGGCATGTATTTGAACTGGTGTTGCCCCTTAGGAGTGAGGAAAGCCGTTTTGGCTTTATCTTCGTTACGCATCGGGATTTGCCAATAGCCTTTTGTTAAGTCTAGCTTCGTGAAATATTTGCTTTTAGCAAGGGAAGCGAACATTTCATGGGGGTTTGTCATCGGTTCTGGATCAAAGACAGTTAACTTGTTCAAACGTCTAAAATCGACACAAAATCGATTCGATCCGTCTGGCTTCTTAACTATGACTATCGGATGGGCATATGGGGAGTTAGATGGTTCAATAATCCCTAACTTAAGCATGGAATCGATCTCTTTATCAACTTCACTCTCCATAGCTTGTGGTACCCTATGAGGTGAAGTCCGTACAGGTTGATCAGTTGTCAACATGATCTCACACTTAGACACAGACGTTTTCTTAGGGATATCAGTGAATATGTCTTGATATTCACAGAGAATGTCTCGTACTTGATTTTTCTGATTTTCATCTAAGTTTCCATCTATCCCCACCCTGTCCACGAATTCACTTTGAATTGCACTTGGCATTTTGGGTATTTCATCCCCCCAATCGGGATCAACTTCAGTCTCTTCAACCTCACCGACATCATCTTTGACATCAATGACTTCATCGTCATCAACACCGACTTCAAAGCAAGCACCTACTATTATTATTATTATTTTATTTGGCAGAAAACACATGATATCAAAATACAGAGTTGAAAATAAACAATTACTAGCAAATCACACACAAAAAAGGAACACTGGGTGCACCCGGCTGTGCTGCCAGGCATTGGGCAAAGTTAACCAAATAACTATAGTCCGCAGACCGCCCTCACCTATACCCAACCAGATGCAACCAGTGTTGCAGATTTATGTGACAAGAACAATATAAAAGATACATGTACCACTTTCAAATAATTAAAATGCATCAAGACAAAGCCTTCAAACTTCCTCAGGGTTGCATCACACGCCGGAGACTCATGACCACACCAGCAGAAAAAAGTGGCACTATATGATTTTGAAGGGAAATTTTGTATCCGGAGTGTGACTCAACCGTAGAAAATCATATAGACCTATAGTATACATACATTAAACATAATACATATATTAAAAAACATGCAGAATGTGACATTACAACAGTGATAATATATACAGTTAAAGTATAAATGCATATATACATGTACATGTAATTGAAGGAAAATTGCATGCAAGTTGAAAGAACCAACTCAGTCGATGTTAAAATCACTGAATAATAAATATACATGTAGAAACATAAGATGATAAAGTTCATTCAATAATCTATTGACCAAGTGAAAAGTAAATTATTAAGTTTAGTTGAAATCTATGGAAAATAAGTATTAACATCATATGAGTAAAAACTGCTGTGGCATGTTGGCAGGCCAGCTTATTAAAATATACATGTATAACTACAAAACATTCCTCTAATAATTATATTGCACTGCTAAGCTAAATATCTGAGATTTCATGATGGTATTGAAAATTGAAGTAATGACTCAACTGAGAGTGAACATTCAGATTTAATGGTGCCTTTATAATAATATTTTACTTTACCCCTACAGAAATATTAATGTATATACATGTATAGATAAATACAATTAATGGAATTAATACATAATTAAAATTCAGATAAAATGCATAAATATATAAACCAAACATTGTCATATCAAACTCAAGGTGCATCGGCAAGATGGGATTTTAAGTGACTGCACCATGTGGGAAAAGACACAGTAAGGACCGAGTTCCTAAGGTCAGAAGGTAGAGTGTCCCACAGCCTGGGGAACTCATGAATTGCACTGAAATGCAGTCCATCTTTGCGTGCAAAGAGATGCCTGAACTTCAGGTCTTCCAAATGACGTGGGTTCACAACAACGAGAGAGTTCACAACAGGGCATTGAATGTGTTTGAACAGACACTTAGTAATGAAGGCCATTGTACAGTAAGACCTTCTCAACTTGAGAGAATTCCAATTCAGCATTTGTAGGCGTTCCTCATAGGGCATTTGGCCTCGCCGTTGCTTCAAGGCAAGACGTGTTGCCCTGCGCTGTATTGACTCAAGTCTGTTGATCGATCCTACTTTGTGCGGAGTCCAAACAGGAAGACCATATTCCAGGATTGGAAGGACCAGACTCTTGTACAAGCTGAACACAGCCACTGATGAAAGACCCATGGCTAGGCTGGTTATCAGTCCAAGTAAGCGATTTGCTCGAGAGACGACATACCCAACATGGCTATCCCAAGACATGCGGTTGTTTATGATGACACCCAAGTACTTGGTTTCAGTAACCACCTCCAGTTGCATATCATTCAGATAGTACTGCGGTTGGCCCGGTTGCCTTTTCCAGGATATTCTCATGACTTTGGTTTTGGAGGTATTCAGACTCATTTTGTTCCTGTCACACCAGTCCGCAAGAGCGTTGACATCATCTTGAAGCGCTTGCTGATCTATGGGGTCATGGATAGGACGTGAAATAACAGTGTCATCTGCAAACAATGCACAACTCGATAAAACAACCTCGGGGAGGTCATTAATGAATAGGTTAAACAGGCATGGTCCTAGGACACTCCCTTGTGGAATACCTGAGGTAGGTGTTGACCACTCAGAGTAATGTCCTTTGTGTTGGACGCGTTGTAATCTGCCAGATAGAAATGCACGGATCCAGAACCAGATATCGCTTGAGATGTTATAGAGAGAAAGCTTCTGCAGAAGGACATCATGAGGCATACGATCAAAGGCTTTCGCAAAGTCGAAGAATATCGCGTCAATAGAAGGGGGTCTACGCTTGTCCAGGTCCTGGAGCCAGGAGTGTGTCAAAGTCATTAGCTGGGTAACACATGACTTATGATGAACAAAACCATGTTGGAATGGAGTGAGGAGGCAATTTGATTCCATGTGGTCAGAGATCGCTCTTGAAATCAGAGACTCCATCAGCTTGATGACAATAGATGTTAACGCGACCGGGCGATAATTTGAAACAATTGATTTATCCCCAGCTTTGAACACTGGGACAATATTTGCAGATTTCCACCCTTCAGGTAGTGATCGTTGGCTGAGTGACATATGAAAAAGACGTTGCAGGATAGGAGATATCACATCCACTGATTTCTTGAGAAGAATGGGGGTGATTAAATCGGGGCCAGGACTTTTCTTGTCCTGTAACTGCATGATGCCCCTGTGAATTTCCTGAGTTGATATCGAAATGGAATGGAGTTGAGGTAGTGGATGATCACATGTACTAGGACCATCGGGCAACACACATGGAGGAGGGTAGATGGACTGGAAGAATTCTCCAAAGCTGTTGGCTATGTCACTAGGCTTATTAATGACTGCCCCACCTACGAGTAGAACTGGAGGAGATGTACTCTTCTTCCTAGATCTGACATACGCAAAGAAACGCTTCCTGTTGTCCGGGAGAGCGAAGAGCTTGTTTACATACATCCAGTAGCTCGCATTAATTGCGTTCTTTGTATCATTGCGAACAGCTTTGAATTTTTCCCAATCTCGTGGATCATTTGAACACTTTGCATGCTTAAACGAATTGTGCTTTTTGGTGATCAGCTTCTTTATTTCCTTCGTAATCCACGGTTTGGATTTTGTTGATTTACTAAGTTTCCGGGGAATCGCATCACGGGAGGCAGCATGAAAAATGTCAAGAAAACCTTCCCAACTGGCATTGATGTCATTGGCATCAAAAAAGAGATGCCAAGGAGCTAGCTCAAGGAGACGGTTAAAATGGTCAAAGTCAGCTGCCTTAATCAGAAGAAATTCACGTAGAGTATTCCTGCAAGCGTAAGGTTTCGGTGATCTCAGTTTGAAGAAAACAGAAAAATGGTCGCTACACACAGGATTCGGCTCAGTAAAAACAGATTCCAATAAATCTGGACGATTTGAGTAAAGATGGTCAATAATGGAGCCTACTGTAGGGTCACGAGAGGATGGCCGCGTGAAGGAAGTTACCTCCTGCAATAAATCGACCGCTTCCAGCATAGACAGCAATCTGGTAGCATCAGCATTACGATCAGAGACATCGATGTTGAAGTCCCCTGTGAGTAAGATTCCCCTGTAACTCGATGAAACAGACTGAATCTGGTCAATGTTGTCCTGAAGGCGGTCCCAAAAATCTGCCAGGTTGTTAGGAGGCCGATATAGGGTTGCAACAATCCATTTGGAGCCATTGATACATATCTCAGCTGCGACATTCTCCAACTCAGGGTGCTGGAGATGGACTAACTGTTGAGGGCAAAGAGACGATTTGAGGCACAGGAGTACCCCACCACCAATGTTTCCGGTACGCTGATGATTGACTGGTTGTTCGCGATCCCGTCGGAAAATAACATAATCATTTGGTATGGCAAGTTCAGAATTCTCACAGCTGGAATCAAGCCATGTTTCAGTAATACTGATAATATCAGGTTGTTTACAATCAATGTATGCCTCCAGATCAGCAATTTTACGTCGGATGCTACGAGCATTGAACGATACTCCAGTGATACACTTGTTGGAGTTCATTAAAAATGAGCTGTGCGATTCAGCTATTAAAAGGAGTAAGCAGAGGATACACAGCTGATAAAAGAATCCCATACTTGACTGGAATCCGCATGTCCACTTAAAATATTCCACTTTAACACAGGCCTATTGTTACATATTGAATACAGTCAAGCGGGGTAGCCACCTGTAAAACGGTTGCATAGAAGTACAGTGCAGTGTAGGCCTACTTACACAGAAATGGCTGAGTGGGGCGAGACACACAATGTAGATGTTCTTTGGCCACAGTAAAAAGACCATTAAAATGTTACTAGAAGCAAGCATACCATAATTATCAGTAGTTCCTCTTCCCTGTGATAATGTTCTTCAATGGGGGATGCACGGGTCTACTATAGTATTGCATTCACGGGTCTACTATAGTATTGCTTCAACAAGTTGATATGATACGTCTTAGCAATGCCACGAACATCTACGACATAATCGTAGTCAAATTTGACTCCTATGATTTTGTAGGGACCCTGCCACCTAATCAGTAATTTATTGTGCTCAGTAGGAAGTAGAATGAGCACATCATCGCCTACATTCAACTTTCTTGTTCTAGCCCTACGATCATAGTACCCCTTGTACCTTTTTGCTGAACACTTAAGGGTCTCTTGCGCAATTCGCCAAGATTTTACCAACCTCTCCCTCAACTCAATTACATATTCATATTCACTCTTGAGCTCTGGTTCTAACTTCTCGGCCGTCCATAACTCTCTCAGGACATTCAATGGCCCACGGATATGCCGCCCATACAAAAGTTCAAACGGGGAAAACCCCAAACTCGAGCTCGGTGCTTCTCGTAAAGCAAACAGCAAAGCCGGTAGATACCTATCCCATTGAGCTGGTTCCTCGGAGCATAACCGTTTCAAAGTCGATTTCACAACCGCATTGTAACGCTCGACTAACCCGTTACACATGGGATGGTACCGAGAACTGGTCAATTGTTTGACCGACAACAATCTACAAACTTCACGCATCAAATCCGATACGAACTGCGTACCCAAGTCCGACATGACCTCTGCTGGAATACCAACTCTACTATAGACCGAAACAAGGGCCTCAGCCACATCGACAGTCGATATAGACTTCAACGGGATCGCCTCGACATACCTTGTAGCATAATCCACTATGGTTAATATGTGGGTATGCTTACGGGCAGAAGGTATGAATGGACCCATAAGATCAATAGCAATCCGCTGAAATGGAACACCAATAAAGGGGTATTCGACCAAGACTAGCCTTCGGCACCCGCCCTTTATCAACAGTCTTTTGACAGACATCACAATGATCTGCAGAAATTGGCTACATCTTCCGACATCCCAGGCCAATAAAACTGCGCCTTGAGTTTTGACAGAGTATTATTAATACCCATATGTCCACCTAAAAGAGAATCGTGTGCAACTCGCATTAGCTCTTCCCTACGAGGCTTAGGCACTACAAGTAATTTAGGACCTATACCCTTAGCATTGACATCCTTTCTCTGCCTAAAGAGAAAACCTTGCTCACGCAAAAACATGAATTGCGACTTGTCAACATTATCAACCTTTTGCCACAGAGGGCGCAATGATACGTCATCTTTTTGCTCTTGCAGAAAGTGATTTGACTGAATATTAGCAACTGGGTCAGCCACCGGCAAACCCTTACTAGGCTTGGAATCTCTCAACTTCTTTGCCCTAGTCTGAACAGCTTGTAATCTAATACCGCCCTCATCAGAACAAACGCCCTCAGCGGTAGACTTCAACTCATCTGCAAATTCTCTCTCCAACTTCGAATCTTCCAAACCAGTGACCTCCGCCGTGACCTCTATGTCAGCCTTGGGAACCCAATGGAAATTAGGCTCTTTTGGTGGACGAGCCCCTCTCACATTACCAATGATTACGTCATTCAAACATCTAGGCATACACACTGCCACAACCTCTCCTTCGAAATAAGGCGAATCGACAACGATTCTTGCCAAGGGGAAACGCCTTATCGTTTCATCAATTAACCTGATTCTAACATGACGACCTGTGAATTGCTCTTTCCTAACTAATGTTCTTTCACAACACAAGTACTACAACCTGAATCGCGTAGCACGGAAACGGGAACATTCCCAGGCATCAACCTCCCAGACACGACAGGCATATCATTGACCATCGCCTCAATATCATCGTAAGCCATTCCAACTTTTTCAATGACTTCACTATCGACCACCGACTCAACAATGCAAGCTGCTGTCAACTCTACGGCATCAGATTCAATCTCACCCTCGTTAGGCTTATTATGAACCGCATATACCCCGGGGACTTCATCACCCCCTAACAACATCATACCCTGAGCCGCCATAGACTTCAATAACAGGGGACACTCCCTCTTCATGTGATTCTTTGCCCTAGCTTGAACCTCGCCCGATTTTGCATTAGTCTTACCTATTTGATTAGGGCCCTTACTACCCCCCTTCGGATCTGATCGGTTTCTTTCGGATTTCTCTCCACCAAAGAAAACATGAGGTCCGTGTGCACTAACATAAACCTCTGCACACTCCACTGCCTCGCCAAACTTCGTGCATTTCCGTTCCCTGATGAACCTAGCAACCTCTCTTGGACAATCAATCAAAAATTGCTCTCGCAACATCAGATCCTCAAGAGCAATCCTACTATTGTCTATCTTAGACGCACCTATCCAATTATCAAAATGACCTTTCATCCGATTAGCAAACTGTTTTGGGCGTTCAGAGTTCAAAGGCCTAACAGATCTGAAACTACGCCTATACCCCTCCTCAGTGAGATTATAAGATTGCATTAACTCACTCTTAACTACGGTATATTTCTGGCGATCATCTGTACTCATTCTATTTACTACATCTAAAGCCTTCCCTTTCAAATTAGAGATTAGATGTAGTACCCACACGTCATTAGGGATTTTTTGACTTTTCAGGATCATCTCAAACTTGGTAATGTAAGCATCAAATTTATCGTGGGCATCATCAAATTGACCGACAACAAGTTTAACCCCACCTAACTGAGCTACATTATATCCTTCATCCTTACGCAACTGCGTTAACTTGAGCTCATATGTTCACGCTCTCTTTCCCGGTCTTCGCGATCTCTTTCCCGGTCTTCGCGTTCTCTTTCTCTTTCTACCGCCTGACAGCGTTCAGAAACGAAACTACTCAACCCGCCTCCACTAAGACCTATTTCCCTACCTAAAGTAGAAAACTCTTTAATTTGCTCGACACTAGCCATAGCGACTAAACATAGATTCCAAAACTACAAAAACCTAGGCTTTAACACCGGCAACAAATGCCAAACCCCTAGTGCCTTCTAACAAGCACACTAGAATGTATCTCCCAATGAGCATACAATTAATTCAACCATGCGAAACACCGGTCCGCTTCACAACAGACAATAACCCCTAGTGCCTTCTAACAAGCACACTAGAATGTATCTCCCAATGAGCATACAATTAATTCAACCATGCGAAACACCGGTCAACTTCACAACATGAACATTCAAAGCCTATAGCAGTTCAAACCTGGAATCTCTAATCGAGCAAAATACCATGCATAACGCACAACCCGCCTAAGCACTACCCTAGCCTATAGGCGTTACCAAGGGCTTAACCTTGGGGAGAATCCACTAAACTCATAACATTATTGCTTTTATCAACCTAGCATTGATAATTACTTTTAACCTGTATTTCTCAACCCCAAACATCAATTACACATCAAATTCGTATGCGGGGAAAAGAGGGGGAGAAATATCTTAATTCCCTTTTTGAAATTATTTATAAGTAGCAATGTCTCGGTGGGACTTCCAAATTGTCACGTGAGAGACTTTTTTTTATTTTTTATTATTGCTACGGACACACAAAATAAAGGGAAATAGAGCTTGTTAATTAAAGTTAAATTGTAATGTTTAATTTCCAATCATTTCTCCTGTTTCACAGACTTTGTTTTGGCTTCAATAATAATACAGTATGTAAATAAACTTATCTTTAACAAAAATAATTCTGGATGGGTAGTTTCCCGTCTGACATCGACGCCGGTCACAGCTCGTGTCGTCCACTTGGCCCTGGCCTCCGCAGACGGTGTCTTTGCTCCACTTGGCCCCGGTAGTCGCTCCGGATTCTTGGCCTCCGCAGACCGAGATACGATGGTGTGTGTCCCGATCCCAGACAAGAGCTAGCCCCCGACGAAAGATATGGAGAACCGGGTGGCAGTTGAGCTAGCCTCTCGTCCCGACGTGGAATTACCCTCAGATATTGAATTTAACTGCCGACTAACATGACGTTTAGTCTATTATAGCTTAGGTGGTTCTCCTCGATTTCAGAAAATCCACCTCTTAATATACCCTACGGTTACTAAGTAAATTCTAAAAACATGACTACAAATATTTGGAGAGGAAATGATCTTACAAAGGAAAATACTTGTATTGAAAAGAGGCTTCCTAAATGTGTGCTAAACAACAGATAAAATATGTACACAGAATTAATGACTTCCCCAGGCCTATTCATAAGGAACAATACATCTTGGCCTGAAAAGAAAACATCTAATTACCTAACATATTCACCTGACCTTAACAAAGAACACTCCAGACCAAAGAGCGAAACAAATAAATTTCTTTCCTGACAGTAAGATAACATAAAGTCAAACCTGCTTTAGCAAACACCTGTATAGAAAGACCACCTGCCTACAAAGACCACTTTTCTTGCCTCCTTAATTGTGTGGTCTTTATAGACAGGTTTCACTGTACAATCATTCAGGGTTTGAATGCCAGTTTTGTACAGCTACAAAGTTAATCATAAAGCACTCTTTACACATATTAAACATGTACCATCCTGTAGCTATGGATAACCCATACTTATATGACAAGCAAATGTCATGGATATACATTCATAAACTCCTCAAACAAATGGAAAATAGTTACATGGTATCAAACTATTAAGTTTAAGTTAGCTAGCGTATTCTGACTTTCCAGAATATAAATTGAAACTTGTCCTTCTTCAAAACTAATTGGAACAGCATGAAGTCTGAATGTTCAAATCTATCTTTAGCACTGCATGGGTAAAGTTGAATTTGCTAAACCTCACTTTAGAGTGGAATTATAATATATGAATTCTACAATTGTTATTTTTCTTTATTGCTAGCCAAACTCAAGACCTATATTCATCTTTTCAGTGCCATATATACCCTCCACACCATGGCCTTTAAAGGGATCGATTAACAATGTTCAATCATATGCATGGCCCTACTTGTTATCAGTGTCTGTGATATGGTGAAATAATATTGAAGCCGTAAACAAAATTGTGCTTCAAAATAATCATGAAGTGCTTCAAAAAAGTTAACATTTTTGAGTGACCGGTTTAACCATACTCATTTTCCCTAATAGGCTGTAGTGTTATGAAAACCATTCAGGAAAAAAAAATGAAAATTTGATTTCCAATCATAAATATCTTAATAATCAGACAGACAATCGGCTTGTAAAAGTCATTGGATTCATGACTGACCTAAAGGTTTATAATTATGATTGCATCATGAGCTAAATCCAGGATTTCGTTCCAGAATCTGAAGCAATGTTACAGGGTCACTTTAACACATGACATCAGATTTCATTCTTGAATTGGAATGTAAATGATTGTGGAAAGCATGTTTTCATCAAGATGTACAAAGAAATGAACATTAGGATATTGATTGTGGAAATCATATTTCAACTAGTTGTTCTCATTTTTTCCTTGTGTAGAATTCAACCTGAAGAAGATGTGGAAGTCACCTAACGGTACGATCCGAAACATCCTGGGAGGCACCGTGTTCAGAGAAGCTATCATCTGTAAGAACATTCCTAGACTGGTCGTGACATGGAACAAACCTATCGTCATTGGCCGTCATGCTCACGCTGATCAGGTAGGAAGAGATAGTAAGATGGATAGATATAATGATAGATAGATAGATAGATAGATGGGTTTATCATCTGTAAGAACATTCCACGACTGGTCGTGACATGGAACAAACCTATCGTCATTGGCCGTCATGCTCACGCTGATCAGGTAGGAAGAGATAGTAAGATGGATAGATATAATGATAGATAGATAGATAGATAGATGGGTTTATCATCTGTAAGAACATTCCTCGACTGGTCGTGACATGGAACAAACCTATCGTCATTGGCCGTCATGCTCACGCTGATCAGGTAGGAAGAGATAGTAAGATGGATAGATATAATGATAGATAGATAGATAGATAGATGGGTTTATCATCTGTAAGAACATTCCTAGACTGGTTGTGACATGGAACAAACCTATCGTCATTGGCCATCATGCTCATGCTGATCAGGTAGGAAGAGATAGTAAGATAGATTGAGAGATAGATAGATCTCGGGATAGACCTCTGAGATCATGGGGGGGGGGGGGGGGGGGGCTTAGAAGCCTCCCACCCCCGGGCTATGCAGTTTCAAAATAACCCAGGCCAGATAGGGTTAAAGGGTAATGAAAAGGTTTACAATAGTCTATCTTTCAAAGATAATGATTTCTGTCGATCTACACAGTAACGATGTATTTCTTCTTTCTTCTCCTCTTTCTTCGTAGTACCTAGCCACTGACCTTGTGGTACCAGGCAAGGGTAAGATGGAGATGAAGTTCACTCCAGCAGACGGCAGTGAACCTCAAACATTCACCATTCATGACTTCAAAGATGGCGGTGGCGTTGCTATGGGAATGTTTAACACTGATGTCTCTATTACAAACTTTGCTCATTGTTGCTTTCGCTTTGCCCTTGATAGAGGCTACCCTCTCTATCTCAGGTAAGTTTGTACCTTATACTTGTATTATAGTGGGTCTTGATAGAGGCTACCCTCTCTATCTCAGGTGAGTTTGTACCTTATACTTGTATTATAGTGGGTCTTGATAGAGGCTACCCTCTCTATCTCAGGTGAGTTTGTACCTTATACTTGTATTATAGTGGGTCTTGATAGAGGCTACCCTCTCTATCTCAGGTGAGTTTGTACATTATACTTGTATTATAGTGGGTCTTGATAGAGGTTACCCTCTTAGACTGTGGGATGACCACTGAAATTGTGAATTTCCGTGGGGCGGCAAATGCAACCACGCTTCTTTGATATGATAATATGTAAAATAATAAACAAAAGTAAATTAGAGATGTTGCCAATCTTGAAACGCACATTTTAACTCAAAATTGAATATAATATTACGAGAAATTGTACAATAGAATTCACTGAAAAGGCCGATATTCACCGCGTGTGTTAGAGATTTTCACGACGTCCGCAATAGCGTGCGATAGCATACGGGCTGCTCAGCCTCGTTCGCGCTCTCTATTTATTTTTTTGCACTGCATTCGTACACACACGTACACGTGTACGTGCAGAATCCACAATAACAAACATGGATGTGACTTCGTCTGCTTCGGATTCCGACAACGAAGATGACATTGTATCACCGTCCGTCGCCTGCCTGCTGCATGCATGTTGTACCCCATGGAAAAGGGCATGTTTCATTTTTTCATGAGAAGAGCTGGTCTAAATTCAAGGATTGCTGTGTTCGGTGGAGTCGAGTTGAAAGTGCCGAAACAAAGATAGCTATTCGTGCTGCGGAGAAGTTTGGGATTGACCTGCACGGGCAGGAGGGCGAGCCTCACCGGCAGCAAGATCACTCAAGCCTCGTACCATCGTAGGTGCTACCAGCATTTTTGCAATGTTGGAAAACTTGTCAGGGCAGAGATTACAATGGAAAAACGAAAAGCTGAAGGTAGGTTCAATTTTAACTTAAGATTTCAGAGTTTGAATACAACTCAAATTAAAACAGGTCAAAGTCAAAAACTCAAACTTCATTAAATGTTATGAACATGTCAATGTCAATGGCTCAAACTCAAAAGTCAAAGTTGAACCCCCACCGCCATGACTGCCAATTAGTATAGTAGTAGTAGATGTAGTAGTAGTATACTGGTAGTAGTAGTAGTAGACTGATATCTGGATATGGGCAGCCAGGGCAGGACTTGTTTTGCATAAATCCAAGCCAGTTAATGCTGGTAACTTTTAATTATCTAGTCAGGTAACCAACTAAACGGTAGATCTGCATGCTGCTACCATCTTTGGTGGTTATTATTATGTTATGATGCATTTTGTGGTCACAGGCAGAGGATAATATCTGCAGCTATAATGCAGTATAAATGGCCATTAATCATTAGGGTCTATGCGAGAAAACTGAAGATCTAGATTAAAGTTTATTATACAAATTTTACCATTACAATTTGTTTTTCTTTTCCAGATGCAGATGTGGAATCGGCTGAAGAAGGCAGTCTTCATTCTGCACCTCGAAGAAAGATGCTGCGATCGAGTCTTTCCCCTACGAAAGGTCGGCA